>PVKE010043696.1:0-13275 GCA_004027555.1 Craseonycteris thonglongyai | reverse complement strand
GATCCTCGGTCCCCGGCGCTGCAAAGTGAGCGCCCAACCCACTGAGCCATCCCGGCTTCCCCTAAATTTATGTAATTATTAGAGTCACCACCAATTCCAAATCTCTCCTCATATATTCATCATCAGACATAGAGCTATATATGCAGACTGAATTCTATGAACAATTCTGAAGAAATCTTTCCCTAAAGAAATATGTAATGTAACAGTGGGGATGTTTTCTAGCCTCATGTCCATGCCCACTTGACTTCCTGTTTCTCACATCTTTCTGGGCCCTTTCTCCCTCTAAGATTCTGTAATTTTCACATGAACTTCTAGTTTAAATATGATTCCATTCACGTAGAATTCTATATTTCAGAATACATTTGGGGGGGGGGGCAAGAAAATAAAGAAAATACTACATTACTTTTGTCATAAAAATGTGCTTGTGGACTTTCTTAGACACATGGCATATAGTTGATGCTTTCATAAAAAATTGCACATCTTTTTACAGTATGGCTATAACCACAACAGATGAGACAGGAAGGATTTCTCATTTTGTGGCTTCTGTGTCTTAGGATAAAAATGCATGGCTCTATCAGGTCTTTCTTTCTAGTCACCAGTGACCTAATATCTCAACTATGTAGAGTATGACCACATGACAGCTTCTATGCCCTGTTTATATGTGAAAACTAGGAAGAAAACCAGAGGCCCCTGATGGGTCAAAACAACAACCACGAGGGTCTCATTCTGTAACAGTTTCCTTTTCTCCTACCCAAGATGTAAACATGATCTTGGCTGTCTTCATTCTACCAATGTAAATGTAAGCATTTACCAAGGGCTTTTACTACCTAAAGGGTAGAGTGTTAGATGCTGCTCTCCAAGCTGGGAGGAGGTTAGAAGAGGAAGAGAAGCAGTGCTGGCAGGCACATCAACACAGAAGGCAACAGAAGACCCCCAATAAGAAATCCCGTCAATATGAAAAGTATATAACTCTGGGGCCATTTAATGTGAGAGAAAGATGTCCTGTTCACTTAGTAGCCTTAAAGACATTGTTTGTAGAGCACATGTGTTGAATGCTAAAGTTCTTTCAGAAGTCTAAAATAGTCTCAATGCCTTCTTTCCATGAAGGAATAAAAAAGTCTAAGATATCTTAGGTAGATTTTCCCTCAAGTGGTTAAAATATAACATTTTTGGTAGTTTTTTTTTCTTCAGGTTTTCTGGCACCTTTAGAATCCCCCAGGTTTCTAGCCAGGTGAGATAAAACTGAAGATAGATTGCTTAACACTTTTGTCAATCTTAATGTAGATGAGTATCCAGATTTCTCTAGAAGTAGCATTTTCAATTAAAGAAAATCAGAAATGAAATAGGAGAAGTGACAACTGACACAGAAATACAAAGGATTCTAAGAAAATACTTAAAAAAATTATATGCCAACAAATTTTCACAACTTGTGAGAAATGATTAAATTCCTAGAAATATACAATCTTCCTGGAATGATTCAAGAAGAAACAAAAAGACTGAACTGTCTAATTACTCCTAATGAAGTTAAATCATTAATCAAGAAACACTTCACAAACAAAAGATGGCTTCACAGGTAAATTTTAGTAAACATTCAAACAAGAGTTAACACCCATCCTTCTTAAACTATTTCAAAATTCAAGTCCAGAGAAAGCTCCAAAACTCATTTTACTCGGCCCTCATTTTATCCTCATTCCAAAATGAGACAAAGACATTACAAAAAATCATTATAGACTAATATCCCTGTTCACCATAGATGCACAAATCCTCAACAAAATATTAGCAAGCCAAATTCAGTAATATATTAAACAGATCATACACCATGATTGAGAAGGCTTTATTACTGGGATGCAAGGCTGTTTCAGTATCAACAAATCAATTTACATGATATACTATATAAACAAAATAAGTGATAAAAAGCATATAATCATGTCAATAGATGCACAATAAGCATGTGACAAAATCCAATATCAATTTTTGATATAAATTCTCAGCAAAGTGGGAATAGAGGGAACATAACTCAACATAGTAAAGGCCATATATGACAAACCAACAGCTAGCATCATACGCAATATTGAAAAGCTAAATGCATCTTTCTTAAAATCAAGAACAAAACAAAGATGTCCACTTTTACCACTTTTATTCAACATACTATGGAAGTCCTAGCCACAGCAATCAGACAAGGAAAACAAAAGGTAGACAAATGGGAATGGAAAAATAAAATTGTCATTATTTGCAGGTAACATGATATTATGTAGAGAGAACCCTAAAGATATCACCAAAAAAGTATAAGAACTGATAAATAAATTCACTAAAGTAGCTGGATAGAATATTAATATTTAGAAATTGGTTGCATTTTTATACACTAATAATGAATTGTCAGAAAAGAAATTAAGAAAATAATCTCATTTACATTTGCAACAGCAAAAAATATAAAATAAACTACCTAGAAATAAATTTAACCAAAGTGGTAAAAGATTTGTACTCAAAAAATTATAAGACATTGAAGAAACTGAAGAAGACACAAATACTTGGAAGCATATACCATGCTCAAGGGTAGGAAGAATTAACATCACGAAAATGTCAATATTACCTAAAGCAATCTATAGATTCAGTAAAATTCCTATCAAAACACCAATTACATTTTTCACAGAACTGGAACAAATAATCTTAAAATTTGTATGAAACTACAAAAGCAAACAAACTAACAAACAAAAAACCCGAATAGCCATAGCGATCTTGAGAAAGAATAACAAAGTTGAAGGTATCATGCTACTTCATATTGAACTATACTGCAAAGCTGTAGTAATAAAAACAGCATCATACTGGCATTAAAACAGACATACAGATTAATGATACAGATTAGAGAGCCCAGAAATAAACCCACACCTATATGGCCATTTAATCGATAACAAAAAAGGCAAGAATATATAGTGTTGTAAAGAAAGTCTACTTAATAAATTATTTTGAGAAAACTGGACAGATACATGCAAAAAATGAAACTGGACCATCTTCTTGCTCCCTATCTAAGAATAAAGTCAAAATGAATTAACAACTTAAATGTAAGACCTGAAACCATAAAACTCTTAGAAGAAAACATAGGTATAAACTTTGTGACATTAATCTTAGTAATATATTTGTTTGTTTGTTTGTTTCTGATTTATCTTCTTGGGCAAGGGAAACAAAAGAAAAAATAAAGTAATGGGACTATATAGAACTAAAAAGTTTTTGCATAGCATAGGAAACCACAAACAAAATGAAAAGACTACTGAATGGAAGAAGACATTCGCTAATAATACATCACATAGGATGTTAATACCCAAAATTTATAAAGAACTCATACAACTTAACACCAGACAAACAAACTAACAAATAATCCAATTTAAAATAGGCCAATAACCTGAACAGACATTTTTTTTTTCAAACAGAACAAACACACGTTCAATAGACATATAAAAATAAGCTCAACATCACTAATCATCAGGGAAGTACAAATTAAACCCACAATAAGAAATTACCTCACACCTGTCAGGATGTCTATCATCAATTAATCAACAAACAAGTGTTGGTGAGGATGTGAAGAAAAAGGAACTCTCGTGCAATGGTGACGGGCTTGCAAATTGGTGCAGCCACAATAGAAAGCAGTTTGGAGGTTTCTCGAAAAATTAAACATAGAGCTACCTTTTGACCAAGGATGTCCACTTCTAGCTATTGCTCCAAATAAATTTAAAACACTTATTGTAAAAGATACATGCACTGTTATGTTCACTGCAAAGCTATTTACACTAACCAAGAAATGGAAGCTACCCAAGTGCAAATCAATAGATGTGTGTATAAGGAAGAAGTGGTGCATATATACAATGGAATATTACTTGACCATAAGAAAGAATGAAATCTTAGCATTTGTGACAATGTGGATGGACTTAGATGGTATTATGCCAAGTGAAATAAGTCAGACTGAGAAAGGCAAATACCATATGATCTCATTTATATGTTGACTCTAAGGAACAAAACAAACAAAACAGAAAGAGACTCATAGATACAGAGAACAAAATGATGTTTGCCAGAGCAGAGGAGGATTGTGGGACTGGATGGAAAAGTTGAAGACATTGAGAAGTACAAATTGGTAGTTATAAAATAATCACAAAGATGTAATATATAGCACAGGGAATATAATAAATAATATTGTAATAACTATGTATAGTGCCAGGTGGGTACTACACATGGTTATTAATGGGACATCACTGCCTAAATTATATAAATGTCTACCCACTATGCTGTACATCTAAAACTAATATAAAGTAATATTGAATGTCAACTATAATGGAATAAGTAAATAAATACTCAGACCTAATAGAATAAGGTGACTTGACCTAATTGAATGAAGTGCATTAGACTCTAGAAGGCAGCTAAATGCATCAGTTCTGGGCACTGTCACATGAATATGACACTCAACTTGTTTGCTCTCTTTTGTGAATTCTTTCAAGTTTATGTAGTAACATCCAACAAGGATTTACTCAAGTCATTTACAAATTAGGTTGATTTAGAGTCAATTTTATTTTATTTTATTTTCAATTGTTGAACATATTGGGGTGCTAAAAATTACATAGGTTCTATATGTACAATTCTACATTACATTGTCCATGTATGTGCTCACCATACAGAGTTAGTTCTCTTGCCATCACCATATATTTGATGCCTTTTCCCTCCTCTCCCACTACCCCCTTTACCCTCAGGTAACCACTAAACTATTGACTGTGTCCATGAGTTTTTGTATTTGTTTCTTTCTTACTTTCAGTGTTATGGAAAAGATGAAATACAACCAGAATGAAAAAAAGTCAAGAAACATAGGACCTCACTTATAGGTGGAATAAAAGTACTAATGTGCTCTTCATGCTCACTGGTAGAGAGCAATTAGGACCTTTCAGAATGATTTTCACAGGCCACAGTATCATACCAGTGTATTCTTCACATAAAAAGCTACTGGGAACCAATTCTCAAATGAGAGCTGCTGCTGGCTAGTTTCTCTTAGAATTTAGTGGGCCATATGGTAATCTCTAGGGATGCCTAGCAGAGGAAGTCTTGCACCAGTGGACCTGGACTTGACAGGGATGGCTCACGACCAACTTGGGAAATGTGAGTTGATCCTCTCTAGGCTTTAGCCTCCCTTTTCTGTGTCTTACCCCACCCTCAGTATCCAGTGCTCTACCTGGGGACTTTTCCTAGTAGGAAAGTCTGCAATAAACTTCAGTCTGGATGAAGTTAAAGATTCCTCCTAAAAAATATGTCTGTGTTTTAGAAGAGAAGTGTTCTGGAGAAAAATCCAGGAGTGTAACAAAGTGGCTACAATTTCTTCAGCAGTTACTAGGGACCAGGCTCTATGCTAAGTATTTAACATTTTACATCAGTATCACTGTTTATTCTCTCAGTGTCTCTGTGAAGCAGATACTATCCTTTCCCTCATTTTATAAGTAATGGAAAGCAAGGCTCAGGAAATAAGTTACTCATGGACACTATATCTGGTAAGTGGCAACCAAGGTATTCAGAGATGATTTTGTGGAAGAGGTCTTGTAAATGTCCTTGCTCAGAGTATTAATTATATTTTATAACAAGGTGTTTGAAATTCATCATGTAGATAATGGAGATTCAGTCAAGGCTTTATTTTTCATTCAAAAGTCAGATAAAGTTACATGAAGGCAGGGAACACGTTTATATTTGTAACCAAAGTGAACAGCACAGCACCTGGCACATAGTAGTGCTTAGTAAATGTTTGTTGCACAAATAACAGAATCCATCACTGCATATGTTTGGGTAAACCATGTCAAACATAATTCCTGGAAATACAACTACATACAATAAATTCCTGGTATAATGTGGTTAAGGCCATAACATAGATATAATAATGTTCTTGCATACAACTACTGGAGAAAAGAATTTCACTATAATGATTATAATTCATAGGAAAAAGGCTTGGGTATACTTAAAATCAGGATAATTGTTCATTTTGAGCACTAAAGCATGGGTTCTGATAATCTCACTTTGCCTTATCTTCTTACCTCTTTTCTCTTATTATTTCAGGCTTTTAGTGACATGATCAAGCCTGTGGTTTTACAAAGCTCTCTCTCTCTCTCATGGTGAATGACACAGGGACAAATTCAAGTATGGGGGCAGTGGAGAAGCTGTTCAATGGTTGGGTCATCAGAGTCCTGAACAAAGGGATACTTGTGAAAATAGAAATGAGGGAAGAAATTAGATAAAGACTAAAGAGGTTGAATTTAATAATAATTATCAAGAAATACTAGTAAATGAAGGGATATATTTTAATAGAGTTGGAAACTGTCAGATGTTTTTGAGGTTTTCAGTTGGATGTGGATATAAATAGAGAAATCAGGAGCAAAATCCTTTTTGGAAATGGTGTAAGTTTTGATAATGATTTTGGATCAGAGTATCTTAAATTCTTTGTGCTAGAGGATATCAAAGGGGAGGTATCTAGCAGACATTTAGAAATTATAATCCATTAACAATTCTTTCTCCCTTCCCTCCCTTTCATTGCAAGGATTAATATCCATTTGAAAGAATCTGGTTCTACAAATTACAGAGTTCTACAGGCACTTGTTACACGAACTAGTGCTCTAGGGATCATTATTTCAGGACTGAATTTTTTTTGGGGGGTGGGATATTTGGAGTCAGTGTTGTGGAGCAGAATTGTAGAAGTGAGCTGCTTTCCCCATTCAGGAAATACTGTATGCTTGCACCTCTCCTCCTTCTCCAAGGCAGGCTGGTGAGTAGTAATTTCCAAGAATGATAAGGCACTTAGAAACTTAAGTACATGGTAAGTAAGATTCTATATGAGCAATCAGTTGAAGAAGCAAATAAGATTCTGAGGGGAGCATTAATTATCTCTTTGTCTGATGGGTCTTCCCTAGGGCCACATCTACACGAGTGTGGAATTTTAAATAGGCATTATTTATTTTTTTGTAGACTTGCAAATGGATAAGAATATTAAAAAAAATAGATATTCAGTGTCACTCCAATAAATTTAACAATAAAAAAAGATATTCTCTAGAAACTCTTTCTATGTGAAAATAAATGTAAGACCAAAGGTTGTTTTGAGAAATGCACGTGGCCTAGGTTTGCAAATGCTTCCTCACACTCTTGCCCCTAAAACTGTACAAGTTTTCTTCAATTCACAAACATTTGGTAGAGCATCTGGGGAGCTCATCTAAGCCCAGGGGTTTGGAATTGTAACCAAAAAGGCTCTTGTACTTAAGACACTTCCTCCTGAAAGCATTTGTGTCTATCAACAACATTTTCCTTGCCAAGTAGACTTGGCCCAGCATTTCACATCTTCTAATTGAATAAATTATAAAGCTTGATTTCTTTCGTTAAGATTTGTGGTTATTTCACTTTCTTTGATTTAAGAACTGAAAACATATTGGCAGATGTTAAGAGTTACCTTTGTTTCATCTCTTGAAATGTAGCCTACTTCAAAAATTGAGAGACTGTAATATACTCATGCCTTTCTGACAAGAAATACACCAGGGAGACTGTTTCCTCCTTTTCCCTCAATGACAGAAACATGGAGAATGTTTAATAAAAGTTGTCAGCATTGAGATTCTTAAAGTGACTTGAAAGGGGAATTTACATGGAACACCATCACCCAAACTCACTCCAGGTGTAACTACTTTCCTGGCTCCCTGGCCAGAAGGGGAGGGTAAACAAGGCTCTGCTGTAATTTTTAAGAGACATCTGGAAAATGGGGTGTGACTACTACACTAGAGAAGATCCTTTGGCCTAGAAAGAAATATTAATTATTATATATTTTCCAATTCCTAAATTTGAAGATTAAGCAAGATTTACATGGTCTCAAATTAGATTCTGAGGACTCGGTGAAACAAACAGCTTATGTGGGGCAAGGTGGCCATGTTTTTATTTCCACAATTTTTCATTTTCCACTCTGCTATATGGCTAGTGAAGATGGGGAATAAATTCATTAAAACTGTCTATGTGTGGTAATGCATTTCAGATATATTTTGTGTTCTAATGTGTTTTTATATTTATGAAGGAAAACCTACCATAGGCCAATTTGTCTAAAAGGTTTAGCTTGTGAATAACTATTTTTCTGTGAATAATGCACTCCCATGTATAATGTGCATCTTATGTTTTTGACCCAAACTTTTAGGGGGAAAAAACTTTTATTTTAATTTTTAAATTATTGATTTCTATAATTACTCTTTTAAATCATAAGCATCAATAAAAATAAAAACTTCTATATAGATATGGAATTAGTACTATCTATAATGTGCATCTTTATTTTCCCCTCACTAATTTGGGCAGCAACGTGTGCATTATGTATGTCAAAATACAGTAAAATTTGGGAGCCTTGGGAAACATTTCTCTAGGTTATGCCCTCAAACTCCTGTTCGAAAAACCTGAGAACACTCACATAACAGAGAAAACAAACATTTTAATGGATACCACCACCTCTGGAATACTACAAAGAATTACCTACCAGTTTGAAATTTATGCCAAATTTGTGTCCAAATGAATAATCTATTTTGCTTGAGAACAAATGTTGATGATGATGATGGTAATTAGGATTATGCTAATAATCATTATCATAATAATGATAGCTACCATTACTAAACAATTACTACATATGAGGAACTATATTAAGCTCTTCGCATGCATTTTTCTTATTTAATCCTCAAAACAATACTGAAGAGTAGGTATATAATTATTCCTGTTGTAAAGATGAAAAAGTGAGACTTAGACATAAGTAATGTATCCAAGGTCGCACAGCTAGTTAGTGGGAGAGTTTGGATTCAAAACCAGGTCAATCTAATTCCAAGACCCATGTAATTGACCACTAGGTTATATTGCTTATCTAGTACATTTAGAAATGCCTATGAAATAGAGACAATATACTAAGATGACTGTAACAAACACTTACTGGCTACCAGGAATACTTACCATGCCAGGAACCTGGGTAGGTTATATGAAAACAATATGACTCTTGACTGCTTTCCTTGATCTCAATTGATTAAAAAAAATACAGTAGAAATCTTTACTTTTATGTAAATGAAACACTTACCAAGTTTGAGAATAGAATCTTTTTTGGCTAAACTCATAGAGCATCATAGGACGTCAGGAAAGACATTAAGATTATGTAAGACATGACTTCTCAAACTTGAGTACAACAGAATCCCCTTGGAAGGTCTGTTATTAATAAAATACTGTGTCCTGGGCTCCATCCCTAGGGGTTCTGATTCAGTGGGTGCCAAGTGGGCCCAAGAATTTACATTTCTTTTAATATATTTTTATTTATTTATTTTTATTTTTGACAGAGAGAGAGAGAGAGAGACAGAGACAGAGACAGAGACAGAGACAGAGACAGAGAGAGAACTGAACTGGGGGAGCTCCCAGCTCAGCATACGGATCCACACAAGCCGGGGCCAGGATTCGATCCCTGGTCCCCGGCGCTGCAAAGTGAGCGCTTAACCCACTGAGCCATCCCGGCTTCCCCAAGAATTTACATTTCTAACAAGGTTTTAGGTGATGCTGATGCTGCTGATCAGGGAAGAAAAAGTTTGAGTTTCATTGATCTAGTGATGTAAAATCCACCATAAAAAATAAATTTATAGAAGGTAACTAGTCAATGTCAGGTCCTTACCTGTGCTTTTTTGCTAACTAGCTATGTGATTCCTGGGAAATCACTTCCTTCTTTATGGGCCTCTTCTGTAAAATAAGGGAGTTGGGTTAGATGATCACTTAACTTTTTCTTTCTTTTCTTTTATTTTTTTTTCAGTTCCAGCATTCTATGAGAAAGAAAACCAGATAAATAGAGCTCATTTGAAATGAAATTCAAACACATGATCTTTGGGTCTAGAGACTTTAATTTATTTACAATGATAGAAAATATCATACAGATGCACCTCACATGGCTAATTTGAGTCTAAATATTTTTTATTCATTCAACATATTTATTGAGTGTTATATGTTGGGTGTTGTAGTAGGTACTGGGGATTTAGTAGTGAACAAAATGAAATAATTTACCCTCATAGATATTATAGGCCATAATAGAGAATTGCAAATATTTATTTATTTATTTATAATTTTTTAAAGATTTATTTTTATTGTTTTTGACAGAGAGAGAGATACAGAGACAGAGACAGAGAGAAGGGGGGAGGGCCCAGAACAGTCTCCATAGTTGCACATCGTCAGTTTTTCCACAGTTTCATTCCACAGGTGGGCACCGGGCTGCACAGGGCAGAAACTGGGCCGGGGTCTTGCCCTGGTGAGAACTGACCTGGTGGCACTCCCCAATTCAGCATATGGGCCCGCACAGGCCGGGGCCGGGATTCGATCCTCGGTCCCCAGAGCGCCTAACCCACTGAGCCATCCTGGCTTCCCCCTATTTTTAATTTTTAACTTTATTTTCTAAATTAATTTCAGGAATACAAAACAACATAGTGATTGGACATTTACATAACTCATAAACTGAGAACCCCAACAAGTCTACTACCCACCCAACATTGTACCTAGTTATTAGAACATTATTGACGATATTTCCAATGCTGCATTATACATCCCCATGATTATTTTTTAAAATTATAATTTACATTAAGATTATCTTGCATTAGTTTCAGGTGTACAGTGTAGTGGTTAGACATATAGTTTATGAAGTGGTCCCCCAATAAATCTAGTACCCATCTGACACCATGCATAGATATTACAGTATTCTTGACTATATTCCCCACATTGTAATTTTAAATCCCCATAACTCTCCAATAACTATTGATTTGTATTTCTTAATCCTTTCACCTTTCTCACCCATCTCACCAATTCCCTCCTATCAGTTTGTACTCTGTACCTATGGGTCTGTTTCTGTTCTATTTGTTTATTTATTTTGTTCTTTAGATTTCCCATATAAGTGAGATAACATGGTATTTGTCTTTCTCAGTGTGACTTATTTCACACAACATAATATCCTCTACATTCATATATGTGGTTGCAAATGGGAAGATTTCATCCTTTTGTATGGCAGAGTAATAGTCCATTGTATAATTACCACAATTTCTTTATTCAATCATCTACTGATGGGCATTTCAGTTGTTTTCATATCTTGGCTATTGTAAACAACATTGCAGTGAACATAGGGGTGAATATATCTTTTTGAATTAGTGTTTTGGATATCTTTGGATAAATAACCAGGAGTGAAATTACTGTGTCATAAGGTGGCTCTATTTTTAATTTTTTGAAGAACCTCCAAAACTGTTTTTTATATTGGTTGCACCAGTTAACAAACCTATCAACAGTGCATTGAGGGTTTCTTTTCCTCAGTATCCTTCCCAACATTTGTTTGTTGATTAATTGATGATCACCAATCTGACAGGTGTCAGGTTATATCTCATTGTGGTTTAAATTTGAATTTCTCTAATGATTAGTAATGGTGAGCATCTCTTCATATGTTTATTGGCCATCTGTATGTCCTCTTTGGAGAAATGTCTATTCAGGTCCTCTGCCCATTTTTAAATTGGATTGTTTTATTTTAATTGTTAAATGTATTGGGGTGACATTGGTTAGTAAAATTACGTAGGTTCCAGGTGTACAACTCCACAGTACATTGTCTATGCATAGCACTATGTGCTCACCATCCAAAGCCAGTTCTCTTTTCATCACCATATATTTGATGTACCCTCCCTACTACCCCACATCCTCCCCCATTACCCTCAGGTGACCACTAAACTATCAGACTGAAAAAATGAAGAAATGTATTACTTCACTTATAGGAGGAATATAAAACTAAAAGTAACAAAAGATTGTTTTATTTTATGTTCAGCTATATGAGTATTTTTTAAAGAACAGTTTTGAATATTAACCCATTATCAGATATATCATAGGTGAATATTTTCTCCCATTTAGTAGGCTGTCTTTTTGTTTTGTTTGTGGTTTCCTTTGCTGTGCAATTTTTTTGGTTTGATGTAGTCCCTTTTTTGTTTGTTTGTTTTTTCTTTCTATTATTTCCCTTGGCAGAGGCAATATATCAGTAAAAATATTACTAAGCATAATGTCAGAGTTTACTGCCTATGAGTTCTATGGTTTTCTTCTAGGAGTTTTATGTCTTCAGGTCTTACATTTAAGTCATTAATCCATTTTGACTTTATTTTAGCATATAGAGTAAGAAGGTGGTAAAGCTTCACTTTTTTTGCATGTGTCTGTCCAGTTTTCCCAAAACCATTTATTGTATAAACATGTGGTTTTAAACTGCTGGTCCATGGACCGCATCCGATCCACCAAAAATTTCCTGCTGGTCCATGAAATATTTTCATATTCTCAGGATGTATTTATAAGAGAAGAACACATTTACTTCAGTGTGATTTAAACTATTTCTTAGACTGGCAGGTAATTTCTGGCAGACCAGACTTGGTCTGTGGACTGGTGGTTGAAAACCACTGGTATAAACTGTCTTTACCTCAATTTATATTCTTGTTTCCTTTGTCTTAGATGAAGTGACCATACAGGCATGGGTATATTTCTGGACTCTCTATTCTGTTCCATTTATCTTTGTGTCTGTTTTTATGACAATGCCATATATTTTGATCACTATGGTCTTCTAGTGTAGTTTGAAATCAAGTAGCATGATACCTTCAGTTTTGTTCTTCTTTCTCAAGATAGCTGTGGATTTTTAGGGTCTTTTATGGTTCATATAAATTTTAGGATTGTTCTGGTTCTGTGAAAAATACTATTAGTATTTTGATAGGGATTCAATTGAATCTATAGATTGCTTTAGTTAGTATGGACATTTTATTTTATTATTAAACTTACTGGGGTGACATTTGTTAGTAAAATTATATATGTTCCAAGTGTGCAATTCTGTAATACATCATCTGTGTGTTGCATTGTGTGCTCACCACCCAAAGTAAGTTCCCCATCCATCACCCTATATTTGATTCCTCTCCTCCCTCCACTACTCCTCTGACCTCTTCCCCTCTGGCAACCATTATACTATTGTTTGTGTCCATGAGTTTTTGTTTGTTTGTTTGTTTGTTTGCCTTTTATTCATTTGTTGCTTTCAGTTTTAAATCCCATATATGAGTTAAATCATATGGTTCTTTTTTTTACCTGACTTATTTTGCTTAGCATGATAATCTCCAGATCCATTCATGTTGTTACATATGGCAGTATTTTATCTTTTCTTATGCCCAAGTAATATTTCATTGTGTATATGCACTATATCTTCTTTGTCCAGTTATCTATTTTTTTTTTTTTTTTTTT
>PVKE010043695.1:0-13224 GCA_004027555.1 Craseonycteris thonglongyai | reverse complement strand
TCCACTATTTGTTTTAGTAGACTCTGAGAAGATTTCATCTCGCTTCCTTCTGGTACCCCTATTATTCTAATATTGTTCTTTCTGATGGAGTCAGAAAGTTCTTGTAGGGCTCTTTCATTTCTCTTGATTTTTCTTTCCCTTTCTTCTTCCCTCTGTGACATTTCCATGTGTGTATCTTCAATTTCACTCATCCTTTCTTCTAGCTGGTCAGCCCTGTTTCCTATGCTGGTCAGTTCTTTTTTCAGCTCTCCCATGATGCCTTTCATTTCAAGTAGTTACTTTTGGTTCTTCTCTAGCTTCTCAATTTTATTGGTAAAGTACTCATTTTGCTCAGAAAATTTCTTGTTTAGTTCATTTAACTGTGTCTGGGTACTTTGCCAACATTGAGTGAGCTCTCTGAGTGTCTTGATTAATGCAGCCCTGAATTCTGTTTCACTTAGATTTGATTCCAAGTGTGCAAGGTCCTTTACTAAAGACTGCTCCTGATCTTCTGGAGGGGCTTTGGATTCTGAGGTGTGCATTGTGTTTGATGTGGTTCTTTTTGCTTTATGCATGAGTCTGTTTTCCCTCTGGGGGGGTTGCCTACCAGGTGGGCTTCTCTTTATTTTTTCTTTTGGACTCAGTTGTGGGAGAAGGAGATTTTGGGAAAGGGTTGGGGGAAGCAGACAGCTTCTGTGTCCTGGGGCACTTCAGGTTGCTGTCTTAGCAGATAGATAGTAGGGTAGTAAAGGTGTGGCCAGGGGTGGGGGCATGTGAGTAAGAGCTAGGGCTGGCCTGAGGCACAATAGCAGATTCCTCTTTCAGCAGGGGGGTGCAGGAACTCTGGTCTTTCTTTCCTCCACCTGGCTGCCTCTCCTTCAATCATATCTGTAAGCCATGCCTGCAGGGCAGCACTTGGATGGGCTGGGACTTGGCGGAGGCCCTGGTCGGCCACGCAGTCCTGTGCACCAGCAATGGCACCGCGGCGACCCAGTCGGCAGCCCAGTTGTGCGTGGGCTGCAATGCCCCAGATGCCTGGTGGGCGGGATGCTAAAAGCCCAGTTGCGCGCTCATGAGCAGGCAGCAGTGCTACAGCAGTCCGGTGGGCAGGGCACCGAAAGCCAGTCTTGCGCGCAGGCAGCAGCGCTGCGGTGGCCCGGTGGGCGAGGCGCCAAAAGCCCGGGTGTGTGCACGCAGCGATGCGCAGCGGCCCAGTGGGTGGGGCACCAAAAGCCCAGTTGCGCACTTGCTTGCTGGCAGTGGTGCCTCAGCGACCTGGTAAGCGGGGCCCCAAAAACCCAATTGTGCGCTGGCAAGCAAGCAGTGGTGTCGCAGCGGCCCGGTGGGTGGGGCGCCGAAAGCCCAGTTGAGCGCTGGCCGTGGCTCTGCGTCGGCCTGGTGGACGGGGCTCCAAAAGCCCGGGCGCATGGATGCAGCGGTGCCACAGCCACCCGGTGGGCAGGGCGCCGGAAGCCCTGTGCACACAGGCCATAGCTCGGGAGGCAGCCGCTCTATGCTCCCAGTTCTGTTGAAACTGCCGGATTCACTCCAAGCACGTCCAAGGCAGCTATGCCCACTCAAGCCCCAGCCCTCACTCCAAGAGCCCTGTCGTCAGAAGGCGCTCCCTCACAGTCAATCTCCTCCGTAAATCAGGGGTGCTGAGCTGCTGTGGGCTGGTGCCCTGCTCTCACCCCGCCCGCCGGGAAGTGCAGCCGCCCTGCTCCACAGTCCCTGTTCCACTTTAGGCTCTGTGATCTGATTAGGGCACTGCGTGCTGTCCCTTGAGTTCAGATGTTAAATTGTCCACAGTCTTGTGGGGCTTCCACGCTCCCTAGGTCTCAGCTTCCAGCCCGCCCTCGATCCAGCTCCACTTTGACCGTAGTCCCCCAATCCCCCTTTGTTTTTGCCAGCCCTGGGCCGCACTCCGAGTCTCTGTCCCCGAACCGCTACTTCCCTTTCCCTCTCCAGCTCTCCCCTTTTTTCTCTAACCTTTGTGTGTTGTTCTGCATTGTGTGGTTCTCTTAGTTGAGGTTTCTTCTCAGGGTTTCCCCTGTGGATTCCCCTCTGCTCACAAGGCCCTTCCCAGGCAGTTATCGGCGTTCTCCTCTCATGCCGCCATCTTTGATCCTGTCCCTGTGTTCTTTCTAGATAGTCCCTGTTTAATTTAATATATGATTTATCCTTAATATTTTGAAAAATGTATGTTACATATGTATAATATATCTAAATCAAAGGAAAATAAAATATGTAACATTCACTGTAATCATATTACTATTACTATAGTGTAACAATAGAATGTTAGAAAATAAAATTGCAGGACACAAACCTCAGGTGTCAACTTGTCATCATGTTACACTTAAAGTAGTTATTAAAATCATTATGCTATCAACTCCACAAGTTTGGATGGACCAAAAATAGCAGCCTCATTTAATTGCTTGCCATTTTATTTTGAGATAAAGAAAAAAAGGAAGGGGGAAAGTGGTGGATAAAGATGAATGTTTGAAAGATACTTGTAAAGTCTTTCTTCTATCAAAATGCAATAAAAAAATAATAATTCTTAATGTGAAAATTGGATATATATATAATATATATATATATTTGTATATATATTGGATATGTATATATGTTTGTTAAATTTCTTATTATCATTACAATCAGGGAAAAAAAGTACTTAATTACCTGCATACCTGAAAGAAAAGCTCAGAAAATGCTAAATAAAAAGTACAAGAGAACCAAATTGATAATGTATAATATTTCTAATTTTAAGTATTAAACAAAAATTCCCACAGATTCTTTTTTTTTAATATGTTGCAGTAATTGACTGATGAGTAAGATTGTTGCTGTAGGGTATAACGTGTGTTTTTCTGTAATTAAGTGTTCAATACAGCAGTGTAACCTAGGAATAATACTTATTAAATCATTCAGTTTTCCAGCTGGTCCTTTTGGCCTTGCATATCTGTACAGGGATCAATATTATTTAATAAAAAAGAGCTAGAAATAAACATAAATTTAATATTAACTTCAGAAAGCAAGTATAGATGTGATGTTATTATTGAATTTGTTTTTTGTTGTTTTAAAGATTTATTTTTATTGCTTTTGACAGAGAGAGAAAGAGACAGAGACAGAAACAGAGAGAAGGGTGAGAGCCCAGAACAGTCTCCATAGTTGCACATCATCGGTTTTTCTACATAGTTTCATTCCACAGGTGGGCGGGGCTGCACAGGGCAGGAACTGGGACGGGTTCTCACCCCGGTGAAAACTGAACTGAGGGCTCTCCCCAGTTCAGCATATGGGTCCACACGGTCTGGGGCTGGGATTTGATCCTCGGTCCCCAGGGCTTCAAAGTGAATGCTTAACCCACTGAGCCATCCCGGCTTCCCCTGTTTTCTGTTGTTTTAATTTTATATTTTTATTTAAAATTGAACATTTATATTTTATAATTATACACGTTTATAGCTATATGTGATATTGTATTTCCTTTAAATTGTAGAATTATCAGTTAAAAAGTAACATACCCTAACTTTATATGAAGAGTTTTAATCAATATTAATGTTTACATATAAAAAGAGGCTATTAGGTAGTTCAGCATAGATTTCTTAACCATAATTTATTTAAATATTATAGAATTATTTATGTAAATGAATGTTGATAAGAATGCTATTTACAATCTTTTATTTTTTCTACATATTTTATTTTATTATATAGATTATACTTCTATTTTATAGTATAATTTAAAATTATTTAAATACATATTTCTCCCTGCTCATTGAAAGCTAAAACTGTTTTTTTTAAAATACATTATTATTTGTTCTTGTCTCATTTTCACTGGCTGAAAGATTGAGTTGATTTGTGTACAAATTCACATTATTACTATGTAAACTCTTAAAATTACAAATACCTTTGCCAAATGTAAATATAAACATAATGGTTTTTATTTTTTATTATTTTTGTACCTCTTCCATTAAACTCCCCAGTGAATTAAAATAGTTAAATGGATTAAGGCAATCAATTCTCATAAATGTACAACTTGGATCATTTGTTAGGTAAAACACATATTAGATTTTTGTCCATCAATCAAGAATGGTCAAACTATGGCTCATGAATCTAATCTAACCTTTCATCTGTTTTGGTAAATAGTCTTATTAAAACACAGCCCCCATTTGTCTTTGTAGTGCCTATGACTCCTTTCCCCATGATAATAACAGATTTGAGGAGTTGCAAAAAAATACCATATGGCCATAAAGTCTAAATGCTTACTATTTTTAGAGTTTGCCAGCTTCTGCTGTAGATAATTATCATATCTGGTTGTAAGATTCATCTAGATTTTAGGTTATTAACAAGTCAATTATATATGTTCACAGCTGTTTTTTTTGCATTTAGTGCACACATTCACATATGCAGTTTACACAGTCACATCAACACAAACAAACATATTCTATACTTTTAACTTAACAAGCTAGGCAGTTACATAGCTTTTATGATAATAGCCATTATTAGTATTTTTTTCTAAAGCTGGAAATATTCTTATACCCATAAATTGATTGAATATACTAAAAACCATTCTATGTCAATTTCTATCAGATTAAGAAATATAGGGAAAGCCGGGATGGCTCAGTGGGTTAAGCGCTTGCTTTGCTGCGACAGTGACCCAGGGTCAAGTCCTGACCCCGGCCCCAGCCCAGGCGGACTCATGTCCTGAGCTGGGGAGTGCCCCAGTTCAGTTCTCTCTCTGTATCTTTTTTTCTCTCTCTGTCAAAAACAATAAAATAAATAAATAAATAGAAATGTAGAATTATTATTTATATGCAAAAATTTATGAAAATGATTCTTCATATGTAAATAAAATTTTAAGTATCAAGTGTTACTGGTACCTTTTTTAGAATGCAATTCTTTCTCCAGCCATTATCATTTTTTCCAAACTTTTTAAAATTAGAGAATAATAATAAGATACTGGATCTATAGATGAATTTCTCAATGATAAGCACTGAGGTGTTACAAATTTGCAGTAAAATATCTGTTTTCACATTTGTCAGATGTTTCACTTTGGCGATGTCACACTTTGGATGTGGCAAATTATGCTCACGATGAAATGCTATTATTCAGCCAAGCCCATCAGGTATATAATATC
Source organism: Craseonycteris thonglongyai (assembly GCA_004027555.1). NCBI lineage: Eukaryota > Metazoa > Chordata > Mammalia > Chiroptera > Craseonycteridae > Craseonycteris > Craseonycteris thonglongyai. The sequence goes on along the minus strand of PVKE010043695.1, from coordinate 8,117 downwards.
AAAATTGTTGACAAGGAAATGACACATTAGCACCAGCTGTACTACATACCAATAGCATGCTCTTCATTCCTTTATAGTGTCAGCAACCTCATAAAATTATTTACTTTCTCTGTTTTTCACAAATCAGCTATTTAATTCTTTTTTTTTTTAGTAAATTGAATAAAAATGAATTATAACTATTTCTTTTTCAGTTTTATCCTAAACTGGTGAAATAGACATACATACATACATATATTCAGGCATACATACATACCTAGGCATATGAGATTCATGATTTTCTAGATCCCTAATCTACAATCAATTTTCTTTCCATTTTATTACAATTTATAAATTCACCATAGCACTACAATTATATTAAAAAATAAGTCTCCATATTTAATGTAACTGAATCTATTTAGAATCAGCCTCTACCTTAATATTTTAATTAAAAAATTTGCAAACTAGCAATCAAAAAACTCACTTTAGGAGTTCGCTTCCTAACTTTGCAGATTATTTTAACAGTTACAAAAAGATTGCAAATAAGTAGTTATCTTTTTTTAAACTTATTTTTATTACGGTAACACTGATTAATAACGTTATATAAATTTTAGCTGTACAACTTTATAATAAAACATATGTATACTCCATTGTGTGGTTAACACCCAAACTCTTAGAACACATTACAGTCCTATCACCTATTGCATCATCACTGGGAAATTACTCTAATTTGGGTTGAATTATCAACCGTATTGTGTAGTTTGAGTCATCCACAGCTTATACCAATATCTAAATAAGATGTGAATCAAGACCTCTGAAATCTAACAGTGCTAGTGGCAAACTGTAATGATATTCAAAATTTTTAAGTATATGCTTAGAAATGTGTTTTATATTCACCTTCATGCAGATTTGAATATCCGATACCTGGTCCCATAAGCTGCATAATATTCCAGAGAACAACAAATATCCAGCTAGAGGAGGAAACAGCAGTGTGAGTGAACAGTAACAATATTCTAGAGCTGCTGCCTCTAATTCTCTAACCACATACTGTCAGAGTTCAGAGTTTCTTTGAAATCTGGTTAGAACCTATGAGAAGAGGAAGTAGTAGGGACCTCTGCATCATGAGGAAGAAGTCAGTAAAGCAAAAAACAATTCTTTACATTTTTTTCTTCCCTCATAATAATCCCGTTAAAATGAAGATAAAGAGCACAATAGAATGAGTTAAAAAAAAAAATTCCCCCTCTTCTCTGACAGCTCTCTGTGTCAGATTTGACTTTGGAAGATCATGGAGGGAGAGTGTGGATGAAAAAAACTCTTTAAGGAAGTATGTAGGTAGTGGGGAACAAAGTCTGGCAGTTATAAGGAACAAAGAGAATACAATTCCTACACCTTTCATCTGGAAAAGTACAAGCCCCCTGACACTACCTACTGGGGGAGTGTGGTACTTGACGTTCCAAGATGTGTTTTTTAGGATAAAGACCTAAAATATGATTAATGAAAACTAAGATTAATATAGTTTATGAAGCTGTTGACCTGACTGTATTTGGGGCATTTATGTTGCTGTCATGCAGTTTCTCTCATTCTCCATAAAATATAAGCAGTATTGCTGTACTGTGTTTGCAACCATTGGTGGCATACTCAATAAATAAAGATAAATAAATAATAAAAATATTAAATTGGGTAAAATGAGGCACTAGTACTTATATCAACCAGCTTTATCTTGCCAATAATATATATGAGCCCCAACATAACTATTCAATCATATAAGCTACATATGTGTGTTAGGTGCAGAACATCAGAGAAGAATATCAGAAGTCAAGTTATTGCTGAGTTCTATTATTTTTCCATGTTCATTCTAACCAGGAAATTATTCACAGAGAATATTTTATTTTATTATTTTATTTTATTTTACAAATTATTGGGCACTCTAGTAGCTTGTGTGAGAATTAAAAAGAAAATGTGTAAAATTTGTAACTTCCAGGTGCTTATACAGTCTATTCGGGGAAGTAATATGTTATTCACATAAAGATAACTGTTATGAAAAAAATCTGTGACAAAACTGTCAAATGCTTATTTTTGAATTGTTCAATGAAGAATTCTTGGGAGTATTAGTATTTTAGTTAGGTGTTGAATATTTAGAAGAATTTAAATAATTGGGAAATAGGGTATCTATGGAAGGAGAAATATTATGACATACTTTAGTTGAGCATCTAGCCACCTTAGAAAAGATTTTGCCCTAGACTTTTTTATGTCAGGCAAAGAATTAAAGGACTAATTGAACATCTTTATTTATTCTGATTGAAATAATTTTATGAAATAAATGCAAAGATGTCATTTTACTTTGTCAATTATTCATTTTTTTTTATTATTGTTAAATGCATTAGGGTGACATTGATTGATAACGATTACATTATTTCCAGTTGTACAATTCTACATTACATTGTCTATGCATTGCATTATGTGCTCACCACCCAGAATCAGCTCTCTTTCCATTTGATGCCCCACCCTGCTCCCTCCCCACCGAGCACTCCCACTCACCTCCCCCCTTACCCTCAGGTAACCACTAAACTATTGTGTCCATGAGTTTTTGTTTCTTTGTTACTTTCAGTTTTATATTCCATCTATGAGTGAAGCCATGTGTTTCTTGATTCTTTCAGTCTGGCTTACTTCACTTAATAAAAGATGTTTTCAAGGTCTGTCCATGTTGTCACAAATTACTGTATTTCATCTTTTCTTATTGCTGAGTAATATTCCATTGTATAAATGTACCACGACTTCTTTATCTAGTCATCTATCAAAAGACACTTTGGTTGTTTCCATTATATGGCCACCGTGAACAGTGCTGATGAACATTAGGGTACATATATCTTTGCAAATTAAGGTTTTTAGTTTTTTGGGGTAGATACCCAGAAGAGGGATTGCTGGGTCATATGGTGATTCCATTCCTAATTTTTTGAGGAATCTCCATACTGCCTTCCATAGTGGTTGTACCAGTTTACATTCCCACCAGCAGTGTATGAGGTTTCCTTTTTGTCCACAGCCTCTTCAGCACTTGTTATTCCTTGTCTTATTGATTATAGCAATTCTAACAGGTAGGAGATGGTATCTTGTTGTGGTTTTAATTTGCATCTCCCTAATTGCTAGTGATGTTGAGCATTTTTTTCATGTATCTGTTGGCTGTTTGTATGTCTTCAGGGGAAAAGTATCTGTTTAGGTCTTCTGCCCATTTTTTAATTGGACTGTTTTTTTGTTGGTGAGTTGTATGAGTTCTTTACATATTTTAGATATTAGTCCCTTATTAGAGGCATTTTATTTACCCATCTGTAAGGCATTTTTAAAACATAGTTTAATGTTGTAGGACCCTTGCCTAATACTACAGCTCTGTCTCCCAGTATCCTTCACTTTTCCCTATGCTAAGCACTTATATTACAGGTCCCAAAGCATACTGTGAACTTCCTTCTGCATATGCCTTTATTTAGGTTACTTTCTTTTTTTAGCCTCTACTATTGGTCTCATCAGTATTAAAGTTCCCTTTTTCAGATGTATTCAGTATATGTTGTAGGTTGTTTACATCTATGTGTTTGAAACACTCAATGTACGCTTTAATTATAACAATTTATACCCCTCTAATTATTGGTTAAGCTCTGTGAGAAAGGTAGACTTCTTTGGTGTTGTGGACTACTCTATGCCAAGCACCTAAATTAAAGTATCTGACTCATAAAAATTTCTCAAATGTCAATGTGTACTGAAAACTGTGACCTCCTTGAGGGTAGGGAATGCATTTTATTAATCTTATGAAAGCTACAAACTGCCATGCAGTTCCACAAGTTTATGTGTTCAGGATTTGTCTCAGAACCATTAAATTGTTATGAAGTGAATGAATGATTGGAATGACAAATGGCTAATAAATCATTTAAAAGTACAAAACTAACATTTTGATAGAAAGTTCACTCACCTTAGAATTTAATTGTCAGTCCTGGTTCTATTCTGACTCAAAATTGCTGTGTTACACTCTCAAGTCAGTGATGTTATTTGAATGTCAGCTTTTTCATTTGTTAAATTAAGTGGTTGGACATTGTACAACTATATTACTTGTTAGGAGCTATTTTTACACATTCACCCAATACTTTCTTCAGCAAAACATTTGCTTCAAAGGTTGCTTCTTTGCTCCTCAAACACATAATTCAACACTTAATTGTCTTCACATTATAGGAAATGAGAAAGTTGTCATGAAAAGGTCATTGAGAGGAATTTATTCAGCACAGCATGGCAGTTTTTGGCTTTCAAGTGCTGCCTAGGATATAATCACTTGTCTAGTAACTGAGAGGCCCTTCTAAACTTGAGTAGATTTTTCCTGACCTATTTAAAATCCACTTAAATTTCTGGCATCTTGGGGGAAACATAGAGACTTAGTTTGACATATGTAAATGAATCCCCTTCACCTTGATAGTTGCTCTAGCATATCTTTTGGTTTAATAGACATGTCTTAGAGCGAATCCTTTTATTTAGGTAGAATTTGAGTATGAACTATAATCTTCTCTATTCCTCTGTCAAGGACGTGACATTTTTGAACTGCTGTAGCTCCTGTCTACACGAGAACCTTACTATCACAAGCTAACATTTATTAGTTTCAACTCTGAACTCTACTTTGGGATGTAGAAGGAATTTAAGAGAATTCAAATTATGCTTAGCCAATGTAAATAATGTAAAAATTTTAAGTATATTGGCATAAAATTTTGTGTGCTAAGTGGCTATCAATTTGTAAAAATTGAAAGTGAGTGACTAAATGCAATTACTGTGAGAAGTTCACAACTCTATATTATCCACAGATTAAACATTTTTATTTATTTATTTATTTGAGAGAAGGTAGACAGAGAGACAGAGAGAGAGGTGTAGGGGGTGCAGAGCAGTCTCCTTTGTTGTGCATCATTAGTTGTGACATGGTTTCATTCCACACAGGTGGATATTGGGCCACTCAGGGTGGGAACCCAACTGGGGGCCCACCCTGAGTTCTTGCCTCCACATGAGAGGCAAGAACCTTTGCTGCAGAACCATCCCAGTGGTTAACAGTTGGGCTACAGTTCAACACAGGCCAAGACCTGGAATCAGACCCTAGACCTTTGGATTGTGAAGCAAGTGCTCAACTGCTGAGCTATCCTGGCATCTCCTCCACAGACTAAATAATTATCGATGTCTATTTTTTAGATGTATATAGATACTTTGGGAAAAAGCAAATAACATAATAAATTATAGTAGATTTTTGTCATCTAATACTTTCTCAAATATATAATGAATATAAAACTGACAAATGGAGATAAAAAATGTTTGATATTCCTAAGTAGTCTTTGTTTTAAAAATATTGAGTTCTAGGGAAAAATAAGCAAATTATGATGGTATCTTGCTTTGTTTATAAATGTTTTTATCTCTTAGTGTAAAACATAATTATAGATTATGTTATGATGCTACTGACATTATCAATAAGAACAATGTAATATATTGATACTTGATTTTATTTTAACAATGAATATTTTCTAAAATATAAACATATTGTAGACTCAGTGTTTATGATAATATGTTATTTCATTTCTAATTTAAAAGCAATTATTAATTTATTTGTATATTTTAAATTTGTCATGACAAGAATGTCTGGATACAGTGATTTTTTTACATGAACAGGAACCATAATAATGTATTATATAAAATCAATGTACTAATCTTTAAAATAATCTACCACATAATATAGATCGTTAACACTCTACAATGAATACAGAGCTGTCACATGGGCTTTACCAAGATGAGAAAATGAGATCTGGGTGCAGTAAAAGAAAGCCAAAGTCTTTTTTTAATTTTTGTTTTTGTTTCACTATCATATGCTAGTTTATAGCCCCTTGTCAATTTTTCCTGTTTTGATGCCTATGAACACCAAGTGCCTTAAATCTCTAAAATGTCATTTTAAAATATACCAGTAAAGTACATAAGCTGTCATTTGACAAATGCATAACATGAGCCAGGAACATAGCATCTTTCACCATCCCATTTTCCTCACTACTGATTCTAGGTCCTCTCAGGCAATAAAAGACTCTAGAGATTCCTTCATGGAATACAACTTTAGGCTACAACTTTATTAGCATAAACAAAGAACATGGCAATTGTTCCCAGATGAGTTCAGCAAATCACTAGGCAGCAATGATACCTTATTCCTGCAAGTGACTGATACACCTTTTAATACCCAGTTGCCTTTTACTAAGGGAATTGGGCTATCAGTCTTGCTTTATCCTTATTTTAGAACATAGTTCTCCCCTTGGAGGGTTAGTAACAATCATTTGGCATTTTCTACACCAGATAATTTCAAGACTTAAGAAAAGTGAGTTGTTGATTTTTATGTACTTGTAAGATTGTGAAAGCATAATAATACAATGTTCCATATCTTAAATTAAGTTCAGAAATTTCTTTTCCTGGATATTTATTTTCCAGTTATTCAATTCCAATACACCTAACAGTCACTTAGCACAGTTGCTCCTTTTTTTTCATTTTTCTTGACTTCTTTAAAATTTGGTCTTTAAATTGATTGATTTATGCCACATATAAATGCACCCCAATCTATCTTATTTATTAAGCAGTCCCACCTTAGATCGCCACATTGTTATTTTTTACTAATCCTTTACTACTAATCTTGGAAAACATTGTCTCCCCTATACTGCCATTCATTCATTCATTTATTCATTCATTCATTTATTCATTCATTCATTTTGTTTGTTTGTTTGTTTATAAAATCTCTACCTCAGTTTTTTACTCAGATGAGGGACAGCATCATGGATGCTTGAATCAACATGAATAACTACAATTACTTTCTTGTTCTTGGATCATAAATTGTTAGTGTTTAAAGGGGACATTGAGACCATGAGGGATGAGGTTATAATAATCTTTATGATAAACTAATGGTCTTGAAATTTATCTTAAATATTTTGGATACTTAAGAAATTGTAGCAGAACAATGAGTAAGTAAGATCTACACATAAGAAAAAACAGTCAAGATTGTGAATCCTGTATTTTAAAGGAAATGGGGAAGTTAGAAAACTGGCTTAACCCAGAACAAACATGAAAAAGTGACCATGGAAGTAAGGGAGAGAGAGTAGAAAATTGAATGGAGAGATATTAAATAAGTTAAATACATGAAATCTGATTTAAGAGGTAAGTGAAAGAATACTGTCAAGGATTACCTCTTGGTTCCTGCTTAAACCATTGGGCTGATTTTTGTGGATTTTATTTTATGGAAGGAAGGTGATAAATTCTAGTTAATAGAATTTATGTTTATTAATCCTATGGAAAACAGAAATCTAAAGATTTAGCAAGCAACTAAGATATGTTTGTGCCCTTAATGATAAATAATTAATTGCTGCTTCAATCCACCATTGTTTTTCAGATTATCCAAAAGCCATAGCAACAGTTCTATTCATAAAGATTATCTGTAATAATTCAACTTGATACAAAGAGAATATGTATGTGTGCTCTATGTTACATATCAGAGCAGTACCTGTATTTTTGAAGAGCAAAATACGGTAATAGAAATATTTATGGAAGTCTTATAATCAGAAAGCCATAATTCTCAAGTTTAGGAGTTTTGGATCGTATGATGCTGATGTTAGTGGTTCAGAACCTAAACCATAACCAACCACAGATATATCCCAGAACCATTGACATGTGGAATAACCAGAGATAACAGTGGTCTATAACATGTGGTTTATTATTAATGTTTATTAAATACTTAAAAAAATATGTATATCACACACTAATAGTACATTTGTTGTAGACAATATATTTTTGTTCTTTTGTTATTAGATAAACAGCCTTAGACTGGAAAAGAAAAGAAATATGCAGTATTTTCCCACTGGTGCATTATTTTTTTGGTCTTCTGATTATATTTATTTCTGAGCTCACTATTGCTGAAATACTTGAAGAGAAGGGTGTCCTTTCTTATAAGCATGATTTTTTATAAAACAAAACATGTTTAAAGTAGATTTGGAGACATTGTTTATGGCCTGTTGCTTTTTGTATTAATTTTCAGGATTTATAATAAAAAAGTTGAGTGTTAACAGAAAATTAGATAATTAACATATATGTAACTTGATACATGTAAATCA
>PVKE010043694.1:0-13275 GCA_004027555.1 Craseonycteris thonglongyai | reverse complement strand
TGGTGCCCCATCGGTAGTTATCGCAGACAACTTATGCAAAGGCATGTTTATCGACCTGGCGTATGTTCTGAAAGTTTTATAAATATCCTCACCTCTCGTCTGTCCTTTCATTGGTAATATTTGCAACAGCTCCTCTTTTACTGTGAAGTTACTAAATACCATTCTCACCATAACTGCCAACTGTGCGGTGTCTGATATACCATATTTCCGGCGTATAAGACGACCGGGCGTATAAGACGACCCCCTAATTTTACAGTTAAAACATAGGTTTAGGCCTATATTCACTGTATAAGACTACAGCTTCGGAAGTGGGGGGTAGTCTTATACAGCGAATATAGGCCTAAACCTATGTTTTAACTGTAAAATTAGGGAGTCGTCTTATACGCCCGGTCGTCTTACACGCTGGAAAATATGGTATCCGTTGACTCGTCAAATTGCAGAGAGAAGCAGTCACATATTTCCAAGTCAGTCTTTAACTGAGTTTGCAAGTCTTTTGAAATTGCATGTATTCTTCTTGTGACTGTGTCATTTGACAACTGTAGGTCTTGTATCGCCGACATAATCTCACGCTTGTTAGAATATTCCTCAAACAAACAATCGGCAGCAGTCAGAAATGTTTCTTTTAACAATTCACCATCCTGGAAAGGTTTTTTCTTCTTAGCGAGCATGTGAGAAATTTTGAAAGAAGCAATGGTTGCCTTTTTAAGATTTTTCCACATGTCTAGTGAAAACAGTCTGTTGAGTAGTTAAACTTCATTTTAGTTGATTTATTTTTTTCTTTCTTACTTCAGGTTTAAGTGGATAATTTGTATCCAAAGTGGTATGACTTGTCTGAAAGTGACGTTCAACATTATGTTTTTTCGGCACTGCAATACTACTGCCACACAACAGGCAAACGCATTTACCTTTTAAATTAATGAAACAATATGATTCCTCCCAGTCTGTGTTAAAATTATAGGTTCGTTTTCTCTTATTTGGTCCACTCATTTTAGGACTAAAAAAATAAAAGTAAAAATAGTTATAGAACTACAATATCATATCAAATTGCCACCACAATAATAGATTATCTACCTCGCTTTTAGTTCATTTAAAATCGAATATATCAAAACACTGTGATCCTAGCTAACCGTCACGACCCGATCAGTCCAGCAACCGCAATCCAAATGGCAACGTGGCGTCTCCCGGTTGGGGGGAGGAGAGTTTAAAGAGCGCAGCGGCTACACAAGACGCGACATGGACAAAGGCGACAGCTAGGGGAAAACTTATACATACGATATCGCAAACATACCAACGAATATAATAAACCTGTGTAGATACTCAAACAATATTTTAAAATTCTAACAAATGTATAAAAATAAATTATAGTTTTACTTAGTGTTTATGAAAAACTTCTGATGCAGTCAAATAATGGTGGGCGCACACAAATCAGGCCGCGGGCCGCGCCCGCGGGCACGGGGTTGGCAATCTCTGCTCTAGGGGAATGTCACCTCCTTGTCCTTTCCAGCTTTTAGAGGCTACCCTTGTTCCCTGGTTCAAGGATGCATCACCTCTGCTTCCTTGTTAGATTTCCTTCTGACTCTCACTCTTCTGCCTTCCTTTTATAAGAACACTGTGATTACTTTGGATCCACCCAGATAATCTAGTATGATCTCTCTCTCTCTCTCTTAAAATACTTAATTTAATCACATCCTTAAACACTCATTTGCCATATAAAGTAACAGTCACAGATTTCAGGGATTAGAATGTGGAAATCTTTGGGGCCATTACTTTGCCTATATGCTTCAAAAAACTTTAAATAAATTTTCATGGGATTTTCTGGCACCTTTGTAAAGTCTGGTTTTTAAGATTTCTATTGGTCACTCCCAAATACACATGCTAGCACTTTACTCTGACTTCCACATAATTAGCTTACCCTGCCATATATCAGTTATAGCTTTTATAGAAAAATCTTTCACGTCCAAAAAGTAAATGACGGAAATCTTTGGAGACTAGGTTAAATTCAGGTAATAGCTAGACAACAAGAAAAAATAAATGCAGGTTTCTGCCTAAAAATAATGCATCAGAAAGGAGAAAATAAGAATATTTTTTTATAGAAGGATGTTATAAAAACTCCATGAAAATATGACAGAAGTTTTGCATTCAACACAAGAAACTCATTATGAAAATATAAATCACTATTATTCAGGTTTCTTTGTACAACCTTAATGATAGTAGAATTTATTTCTTTCTACTTTAGAGCACAAAGTATATTATAGTAATACAAAGTTCTGGGTATATCTTTTCTCACTTTGAGAAAGTCACTAACCAGGATTCACATCTATAACAAGCCTGTGTTTTGTCAAATTTAATTAAAATGAACTAATCTGGCTCTTTTAATTGCTTTTAAAACTATCTTGTATTTTTTGAAGAAATTAAATATAAAAAATGAGAAAATAGAGAATGTCTGCAATAGTGACTAACATGAGTGCATTTACAAGAATTTTTGTAGATATCAATTAGCAATAATATTTTAGTACATTTCCCAGGAGACTGAGGTTTTTGGCATTTGGGGAATACATTCCATTTTGCTGATTTACTCCATTACCCATTTCTTACCCAGTTATTTCCCAAAAGATGAATAACTAGCTATGTAGAGTTTCATCCTTTCGATGGGAAAAATGCAAATTTGCTCAGTTTCGTGGGTGAGTTAGTTCTTTCTAACCACAAAGGTGCACTTAATAAATTATGTTCCAATGCACTAAATAGCATCTCTGTGACCTGCAAAATTCTTTTTTCTTCTTCTTTTCTTATCATCCTCGAACCTTCTAATCATGGACAATTTTCTCCCCACTGCTGGGTGAGGAAACTTCATTATTATTTGTGAGGCACTCGAAAGTGTCTCTATTAATCAGTCCTCAAAAATCAATGGCTGCAGCTCCAGTACCTTTCTATTATACATTACTTTCCCCCCCAAAAAAACCTTAGGACATAAAATACTTTATCATATTATAAATTCTCATTTTCAAGAATGAAAACGAAGAAGTCAAGGCCACAGAGGCTACATGGTGACTCAGTCTTGGAGACAAGGACTTGGACTGTGACTTTAAACTTCTTATTCAGTTGTTCAGCTCACGGAAATAGGAAGTTATATTTATATTCACTGCAAGAGCAACATATTTCAAGTAATCCATGAGAAAGCAGACAGTTTTTACTGCTCCTCTGGAAAAATCAGGCCATCTGCTTGCCCTCATGACACATTTGAAAATGAATATCAGGTTAGAAATTTAGGTCAAAGTAAACTAAGAGGAAAGAGCTTGACAAGAGTAAGCTAACATATTTAATGTCAGGTTGATTTGGATTTGCTCTAAAATTTATGGATGTATGTTTTTAAACTGGATTGGTGACATTTAGTTTTAATTTTTATTGTACATTCATGTTTGGTAAATCATCATGAAATCTGGGCTTTGAAGTGGAAAAAAACAGGTAAGATCGACAGAACACAGAATAAAATTAACATGGAGGGGAGACCTACTTTTTAAATCTCTCCTTTGTCTTAAAAAAGTAAAGAAAAGTGCTTGTTCATACTTTGAGAAATATAAACAAAATAAAAAACAGTATATTACACATATTAATAATCAAGTTACTGCAAATAGCTATGTATATATAGCTATATCATGCATGGATTGCCATTAAACTTTAAATTAGAAGTAAGGTATACAAATGTCTGTATTGAGATAAAGCTTTGTAAAGTGATTTTAAAATGAGGTATCACATAATTTTTAGGCCATATTCTGTTTTGATTACAACTGGGAATGAAAGTAGAAAGGCTAGAAGTGTGCATAATAAAAAAAGTAAAACAGACAAGTTAAAACTTACAGTACTGAGATCATAAGTGTTTTAGAAATTAAGTAATGTTAACCCAAACAAAAAAGATTTATATTGATTTTATAGTAACTCCTTTCAACTGAGCATAAGAAACATTGTGACAAGTGATACAATTCATACTATTATTATGTTAAATGTATATAAGACAGCTGCAGTAATTCTATAATCACAATCAAAACATATATTTGTTGGCTTCATTGTATAATTAATTCATCTAAATTATTATTTAGAACTTTATAAAACAGGCATTTACCTTAATTTCCTCATTCATACAGGATAGAACAATAAATAAATGTTCTTTGGCCATTGCCAGCATTTAATCATGGCTTAAAGACATGGCTGAATAGAATAGTAACCTCAAAAGTGGTTTTGCCATAATTGAGGGGTGAAGGCTACTAGTTTTTTGTTTTAAATAATTCATTGTTTTCTAATTGCACAATGTCCAACATTTCTCCCCATTTCATCATGAACATGGGGAGAAATGTTTCTAACTCCACAGATGTAAATACTACTAAGGAAGAACAAAGAGAAGTCTTTTTAAAACTAATTGTTCATTCATTTGGGAAAGCTTGCCTTGTGTATATGTGACAAGAGTCAGAATTTCAGATATTTTTCTATAACATAGAAAATACTTATTTATCAAAAGCCTTGATTTCAGGGAAAGCCGGGCTCAGTGGGTTAAGTGCTCGCTTTGAAGCCCCGAGGACCAAGGATCGAATCCTGGCTCCAGCCCAGGCGGACCCACATGCTGAACTGGGGTGTGCTTCCCAAATGCGGTGAGGCCCCCAGTTCAGTTAAAAAAAAAAAAGCCTTGATTTCTGAGAACATACTTTGTATGCTCCATAGGGCATGGCATAATAACAAAAGGTATATTCTGAGAACTGAATATATATGGTGGCCAACTGAATTTGAGAAGCAACTACCATTTAAAAGCATTCTGCCATCGGTAGGTAAAGCCTTATACATCAAAAGAGAGGTTGTTCTCCCATTAAAAAGTGCATGAATCCCGTAGGTGACTATAATCTATTTAACTGAATTATATAAGAAGGTCTCATATCTCATAAGTGAAAGAATAGGCATTTGAAAGAACACTAAAGCCCTAATTTTGTTTTAACTTGCATATGGGGGAAAAAATTTTACATCCGATAATTTAGTATTGCGATTTGATGGTTTGCTTTCCTGAATTTCCTTTTCTTGAAAAAAAAAAGAACAAACAAAACATTAATAACCAGCATTTATTGAGTGTCTAGTAGTCGCAGAATTGACTAAAGAACTTCATAAACGAGCAATTTCTGCAACCAAGCAATGAATCTCTTAAGGACTTATGGACCTGATAAACTAAAATATGAGAAAGCAAATAGAAGTTTTTAAGCTACTTTGAAAATAAAACATATGTATAGAAATAAATTGTTATCACTTATAAGGCCCTATCTTACTGCTTTAGATTACCATTTGATGCATTGGAGCACACATTTATAAAGTGGCTCCAGTAATCTGAAAAATTTAATGAACCCCTAAAAGGAGCATAATTTACTCTTTAATCACATAGAGCGTTCAACCAACAAAAGATCATGGGCATAAAATTTGGATTAAAATCTTTTCCCTTCTCCATGTCTCTTTAATAAATTATACAGACATATGCTTGTTGCTCTCTTAATTTTATTTGAGAATTTTTATAAAATCAGGCAACAAAAGATAAAATTTGTTGGCCACTAGTTTATAATTGTCGAGATCATCACTAACTTATATCAAGACAGTTTTAAAAACTTTGCATACCTTATGTATTTAATTCTCACACACACACAAAAATATCTTATGAGGTAAGCATTATATATTATCTCCATTTTCTTTTTAATAGACATAGAAACTAAGGCTTAGAAAGGTCAAATAATTTGTTTGAGAGAAACAGACTTGGAAATATGAACAAAAACATAAAAGCACACAAAACAAAACAACACTTGAGGTCTGATCTGGTCCACTCCCTAACCTGTACTTCGAACACAATGTGCCATGTTAACTTTCATCAGGTTTTGTCTGGATGGCTATGAAACTTTAATGTAATTAAAATATGTATCTATATGTTAGTAAATAAACATAAAATCTGGAAACATTAAACTTTCCCCAGGATCAAAAAAAATGTGGTAATATTACTTCTAATCATATTTTTAAATTTGTATGAAAAGAATAGCATTGGTAATTACAGACAGGTATGCATTTTGGCTTACTCTATGGCTATAGCAGACTATCTATTTTCAGGAGAAACTTTTCTTATCTGAAAAAATAGTTCCATGAAACATACTACTATGTTCAGATGTTTACCCCATAATGTCTGCCGAAATCCTTGTAGGTAATATAGATTGTAACATATTTATGAAAGTATGATTAATTTACAGAAATTCATAATTTTTTGAGTATGTAGGACAGAGGTGTCCAATCTTTTGCCTTCCCTGGGCCACACTAGAAGAAGAAATGTCTTGGGGCATACATAAAATATACTAACACTAACAAGAGCTGATGAGCTTTAAAAAAATTCGTTGGAAGCCGGGATGGCTCAGCCAGTTGAGCACTCACCTTGCAGCCTCGGGGTTCTAGAATCGAGTCCTGGCCCCAGTCCCTGTAGACCCATATCCTGAACTGCAATGTGCTTCCCACGTGGGAGAACTCTAGTTCAATTCTCACTAGGCAAGCTTCCCACGTGAGAGGCCCCTGGTTTAGCCCCCAGCTCATGAAGGCATGCCTCTCATTTAGGAGGCCCCTGGCCCAGTTACTGCCCTGCCTGACCCCCTGCCCACCTGTGTGGAAACTGATGATATACAACTGTGTAGACTGCTCTGAGCCCTCCCCCTTCTCTATGTCTCATCTGTCTCTTTCTTTCTGTCTGTCAAAAACAATAAAATAATAAAATAAAAGTTTTTAAAGAATTGCAAAAATATCTCATAATGTAAATTTGTTTTGCGCTACAGTGATGTCCTGGGTTGCAAGCGGCCCTTGGGCCATGGATTGAACAAGCTTGATGAAGGAAAACATCTCTACAAGGCTAAAAGTCATAAGACATAAGAAAGCAAGTCTATCTGATGTTCTTTCAATTGTCAATGGGCCATATTCTTCTCAGGTAAAGGAAGAGAAAAAGAAGAAAGTTGAAGGGAAAAAACAAACAAACTAACAAGTGGAGTAAAACAGTGTTTTTGCTGAGCCTTTTCTTGCAAACTGTAGAAAATTCAATATACTGCCTCCTCACAATAAGATGTCATTTGAATCTAGATTTTAGTTCAAAATCATTCTATCCTTGAGCCACAGATGACTGGTTCACTAGTGGGTGGAACACCTGAAGCAACAGGGTCACTCAACGTCTTTTACCTATACTTAAAGAACTGGAGATGAGAAAGAAAGGCTTGGAAGTTCAAATAGCCATTTTCTCACCCATGCTATGGGAAAAGTTAGAACGAGCTGTTAAGCAGTGGAGTCAAGATGTAAAGACAAGCAGGAATGAAAGATCAAGAGAGAATATTGTCAGTTATTAAATCTTTGGTTGTAGTTCTTTCTAAAGGCCAGTTGCTCCTGTCTCATGTCACTGTTTTATTGCTCAATGTTTTCCTGAAATATCTAGCATAATAGGTTCTCCCTTCTTTGGTCAAGTAAGTTGGCACTTAGTTTTTTCACAGGCAGCATAAAGAATCCCAAATAAATAGTTATGACATATTGAGTATCTCAATATATGCTGGGCATCGTGCCAGGACCTTCACAAACCTTCTCTCTAATGGCCACAATATCCTATGATACAGGTATTACTCTCTTCACTTTACAAGTACAGAAATTGAGTGAGAGTCAGAGAGATTAAATTGCCCACAGTTTTACTACAAGAAGTGATGAAGAAAAATTGAATTATTCTTGCAGTCATAACTCCTATGATAGTGGTTTGGAGAAAAACCTATGAACTAACAGGTATCAGGTTAAAAACAAAACAAAAACAGACCTACTAACAGTATCATAGTAGTGGAGATGGCATTGCAAAATAATAGAAGGAAGATATGAATATAAGACCAAGTGTTACAACTAAAACTTTATCAATAACTCAGAACAATAAATGGGTGGTAATAAAATCTCAAGTATGAATATATCTCCATGGGTTGCACTGTTTCAGGAAGATTTTGTGGGTTTGGGAACCTAGCCACCATTTAAAAAATAAAAATACATTTTTTTTTCTATTTCCAAGCTATTGACTAACAAGTAAATGTCAGAACACAACTCCTTTGAAACTTGGGAACTGACTATATTATTAATGTACAGTGTGATCGAATACTTAAAGTTACAGGCCATATTTTCAAATTACTTCTAAAGAATAAAGGTAGATATGCTCTTTTTCTCCTGAAAAAAGTAATTTACCATGACTTGCATTTTTGAAAATTCTATTTAGGCTATAAAACTGCATAATTTTGAAAACATTAAAAAACTCAAAAATAAGTTCTTGACTCAGTATAGTAACTAAAATTCTCAAGGAAAGTTTCAAATAACAAAATAAAAATTTCAATGCCATTATAAAAATCTGAAGACAAATAAAGATATATGTAGAATTTACAAGAATCTGATAAATCTGGAAATTTTTGACATCTCAACTACCTGTACATACTTCAGTGGAGGGCTGGCAGTGAAATATATTTCTATTCTCCAGCTCTGAAATTCATTTATTGTTAATATTCTTTGGAGCTATTGGTTGTGAAAATGCAGCATATGTGTTGTATCATATAATCAATAAAAGGCAACACAAATTGCACATCTGAGTTATCATCTAATCACCAGCATTGCATAGATATGTTGTGGGCCCTAGGTTAACAATCTTACTTTCAATTTGTAATCAAGGTTGGAATCTGTTAGGTAAGTACTATTTTCAATGATGCCTATGCAGTTTTGACTATGAATACCAAAAACAATGCATGAAAGCATGTCTTATTTATCCAACCATAAACTCTGACAAACAGAAGCTTGTGCAATGAAGCTTATTTTTGTAGCACGATACAATATGGTAGCTAAATATGTCTTATTGAATTAATTCATACATCAATTTAATTGAAACCCTTTATCACATACCCATCAATGTGTCCCAAAGAACCCAACACACTGAAACTTTAAATAGGAACTTGTCATTACTGTTCAAAAACTTTCAGTACCTCACTTGGCCCCAAAGTGTCTAAACCATTTTTAGCATGTAATGTTTTATTTGGCAGCTCATCTTGTCATATTTTATCCTACCCTGCCCATAATGAATCACTGACAAACATACAAAATAAATATAATGGATAATTGACCTAGTTAATTCAGAGCACAAAGAAAAAATCCTTGAATTTCACAACCAGTAGTAACCAATATATGTCCCACAAAAGTCACTAACAGGGTTCTTCAATCTCATAGCACTGTCCTTTGATATTTTAAAATTCAGTTTCCTCTAAACTCTACTCATGCTTTCCAAGGACTGTTTTCCTTTTAATATGTACCTATATCTTCCCATTATTGACCGTGTGCTGTCCTAAAAGTGCATTCTTTTATAACTTCTATACAAATTTCATTCTGCCTCATGGATTAAACTAATAGGTCCATATTAATAGTTTTCTAATTATTTTTGTCTGTTTGTCCAACATATTACCTCAAACTTTCTCAAAAAATATTGGTCTGATATCCCAGAGACCCAAAATAAACTCAATCTTTTTGGTAAATTTACATTTTTGTTGTTGTTCTTCTTCTTCTAAACTACATCTTCTTGTTTTCTTTTTGTTCATTATTTTCTATTACATCTTCTTCCCCCCAAAATAATTTGTTATTCTGTCATATCCAATATTAGAGGGGCAAAAAGTCCTCTAATTCATGCTACTAAATTCAGGGGAGTTAAGACTAATATGAATTAAAGTTCTAATAAAAACAATTATAAACAGGTTGTCAAGTGACGATTAAGAAAAATTCTCTACACTAGATAATTTATTAATGCCCCATCAATATTTTAGTGACTTCTTTATGTTATGTTAGAAGTATTGGTAAAGTTTGAGCTTGTAGTTTGAAATCTCCACAAAATATTATTTTCTAATTACAGTTTTGATATTTCTGATAAAATCTATGACGTAGGTCAGAGGGTTCAGTCTAACATCTTACAGTCTGAAATTAGCCTAGGAGATGTTTGGGTATTTTGGCTTAAATGTAAAATGTAAGTTGGATTTGAATATTTATGTAGGCTATTTATATTTACTCTTCATTTTCCTGTATACTTAATAAACCTTGCTTTCTATTCTTGCACATTATATATTTATGCTACCAGCCTACCCACAAAGGAATTTGCAACAATGGCACTTGTTTTCTAAAGATGGTAGGTACATTTTATTTCAGTGCCTCCTTGAATTTCCCAATTAAAACATATTCCCAGTTTTTCAATAGGACTGACTCTACAGATGGTCCCACTTGTCATCCAAATATTGAAGTTTCCATTTGTGTAAGTCCCTTAGCATTTCATCTCATTTTGCTTCAAGGTACCAAAATCACTGGATTTGTTCATTTACTATAAAATCACCTCACAAAGACAGACTCCTGAGAAAGCTTCTCCTAACTCCAATTCTTACTCTCCCTTGCAGTGGATTTTCCAGGAAATCACGTAACTAAACTCTCTAGGCCACAAATGTACCACACAAAACATCAAGTATACTTGATTTGACTGAACTGTCCCACTGGTGGAGAAGATATTTGTGTAATTGGCTCTTTCTGAAATCAGACACGTACTTTTGACTCTACAGTAGCTGTTAATAGGGAATGATCCCTCCTTATTTCTATCAGTGTTATTTCCAATGCATTTAACCCTGTTCCCAGAGATCATCTTCACAGATGTACTCTAAGGATTAGAGTTAATACAGCTAAAGACTTTTGTGTATCTAGCAAAAAAGTTAGCTTTTAAGTATAAATTTAAAGTATTACCATTTTAGTTCATTTGAAATTCAAGCAGCTCCTCTTTGCCTTCAGGCACTGAAGCTTTCTGTGCACTTCCAAATCTCAGCTATCAAACACAATTCTAAAATCCTCAACACAAAAGTTAAACTATTATGTTACCAAGGATTTTTGACATCCAATGCCAATTTTTGATAATTTCAATTTCACCTCTGTACTACAGAGAAACCTGGTTAGAAAAAGTTATATTTTTGTACTTGCATAATATTTTATATTTTCAAAGACATGGCTAATCAATTGCCATATTATACAGCACTCACATGGCATTTGGGAGCTGTAGATATTTATCAGTTAATCCTCATGTCACAAATGTGAGTATACTATTGCTTTTTAAAAACAAATTTGAGTGGAAATAGACTCCTATGCATAGAGAAGTGACAGCTGCCAAAAAAAGATTTATAGCTTACTCTTATATACCTGAAACCACATGACAACTACCACACTAAATATCAGAACAATCTTCTTCTTGAAAAGATAATGGGCTTAACAAAATGTCATTTGAAATGATAACTTCCTATCCCTAGCAATTAAATATAAAGGAAATCATAATGATGTCAGATTTTAACATGGAATGTAGTATACTAAATTTTACTTGTACATTTAATTTTATCAATCGAACATTGTACAAAAAGTAAATATTCTAATTTCTAATCTACTAAATCCACAGTATACAAGGTACTTGTATTATGTGTACCTAAAAGCAATAAAATTAAATTTATAGTCAGTTAAAAAATAATGCATGGTATTTAACAATCCTGGCTTTCACATAAATAAAGTCCTCCTCTGAATGGGAATTTACATTGTATTTCGGCTACCAGCCCCAAACCAAACACTCTCTTTTAAAAATCTACCATAGTGCAAACATTTCACCTAGCAGAAATAATTGTCATTGCTATATTTTGCTTTGTTCTTAGGGGCAGACCAATATTATTCAGAACCAAGAATGGTGAAGCTAGTGTATGATCAAGTTATATAACACCACGGAGGGTCAAAAATGCAATACAAACCATTTTCTGATTTCATATTTCTCCTAACACAAGCTCTGAAGAGGATTTTAGGTATCCTCCTAACACTTAAACTTTATCTTTATTTTGATACTTGGATAATAGATTCTGCCACTTCAAGTTAAAGATAGGTAGTAAACATCTATAAACCTAGATCTATGCTACGTAAAGTACACAACAACAAAATATAAAATCCCTGCCTGTAGAAACATTATTTTTCATATAATGTACACACAACCGCTAAATTACTGAATAAGACGTTATAATAAAACAGCAACAAAAAAGCTTCTAAAAAGTCCATTACAAAATAAGAATAAAGAATTAAGAAGAGTGCTAATTTTGTAGTGAATTCAATAAATGTAGAGGCTATGGGGAAAGAGGAAAAATTAGCGAGAGAAAGTGAGAGAAACTAGTGTGTGCCAGAGGTAGATACTGAACATTGATTAGAATCATTGGTGGGACTTGAACTAATCCTTTAAGGAAAATGGACTAAAAAGAAGTGGGAAGGAAGGAAAAGAAATCTTCCAGATGGGAAAACAGCATGAGCAAAGGACAGAAGTAGGAGTATTCCCTAATGTTATTTCAAGTACCCCTTCTCAGAAGCCAACAATGGATCCCAATTATTCCTTGAATATAATTAAGATTTCTAATCACAGGCTTCAAAGCTTCCATTTCACTTACCCACATCTCCTAGATTCTTCAGCTAATACTTCAGTCAGGCATATCAATTTAAGATACTCTACACAGAACTTGTTTTCTCCCCTCTACAACTTTTGAAATTTCTATAGCTTCTCTTAAGGCACTTTCCATAAAGCACCAAATCTGTTTAGCCCATACTTCGAAAGGGTGTAAATCCAAGCCTTTTTCCCTTTGGCTCTCTTCTTTAACCACACTTGGCCCTGATCTACTTATATACAAAGTTAATCACCTATCTATGAAGTGGGATCAAAAAAAGATGGCGAATGCTTAAATAAAAAAAATTATTACAATAAAAGCCACATTGGCATTAATCTCTCTCAAAACACTTCCCTTTGCTTTGAACACATTTATCTCATCATTCTTGCCACTTTTTGAAGAAGTCCTAAAGGTACTTTTTTGTGAATGTCTTTAGCTGTGCTGTTGTGGCTGCCTCTATGTCCTGAATTGATTAAGGTTACACATTGCTTCTGTTACAACAATTTTTGTCAAATAAAAACATTATGGTGTGTCCTCCTCTACCTTATTCAAAAGATCTGTTATTGTGTGACTTCTGGCTCTTCCCCAAAGTCAAAATGACCATGATAGGTAAACATTTTGAATCAATTCAGGACATTAAAGCAACCATGAAAGCACAACTAAAGATGCAAAAGAGGACTTCCAGAACTGCTTCAGAAAGTGGCAAGAATGATGGGATAAGTGTGTTCAAAGAGAGGGGGAGTATTATGAGAGG
>PVKE010043693.1:0-13269 GCA_004027555.1 Craseonycteris thonglongyai | reverse complement strand
CGGGATTCGATCCTTGGTCACCAGGGCTGCAAAGTGAGCACTTAACCCACTGAGCCATCCCAGCTTCCTGCATTTGTTTTATAAGATAAAAAAGTTCTAGACATTAGTTGACAACAGTATGCGTATGCTTAACACTGCTGAACTGAATACACTTGAAATGATTAGATGGTAAATTTTATGCTTATGTGTTTTATCACAATTAAAATTTTTTTAAATTAAAAGAAAAGATAAAAGACAGTTCTCTGAATCAGAAGCTGACTGGCTTTGAAAGTCTGGAAAGCTACATTTAATTTAATCTCACCTCCACTTAGGGATAGTTCTTAGCATTTTAATTTCTTGTGCTTCTGTAGAAGTTTTGGGATTCCAGATCTTCTCTCTCTGGTTACTCTAGGTTTCTGTAGTCAACTTCCCCAGTAATGCAATAGTATTTTCATATGTGAGGCACTGGGAATAACCTAAAAAGACAGGCAAAGGCATATCGAGGCCCTGAGGGGATCATAAACTAATGCAGACAGATGCTTGCTTACAGAATGTGATCCTGTTCAGATAAAATATGATGCAATTTGAAATGTGGCCTCTAATTCAAATTAAAAAAACAATACAAATGTCATGGTTTTATTTATAGCTTATTTCTTGGTTCAAGCACCTTTCCTAATCAAGTTAAAGCGAGTCCTTCCTCATATCCAAAGCATGTGGTGAGAACAAATGACTCATTGTCTTGTTCCATATGAGATAAACACAACGAAAGTATGTTAAGCAAACTTATTTCTATTCAATAATATGATCAAATGCCCAGTGTAATTTTATTGTGCTAAAATATACATAAAATATACTATTTTAATCATTTTTAACTGTACAATTCAATGCCATTAAGCTTATTCTCCTTGTACAACCAATTCAACTACCCAGTTTCAGAAGTTTTTCATTTCAGTCTGAAACTTTGTACCTATGAAACAGTAACTTTTCATCTCTCTCTCCTGCCAGCCCCTGGGCTAGTTCACATTTTTTAATTTTGTGGCAAAAGTTAAATGAACACAGAGCCCTGGAAGGTTAATAAAGTATGCGCTCCTACCCTCTGTTTCTTTTTTTAAAAGGAATCTTTTATAACAGACTGAAGCTGTGTGTAGTAGATTTCTGTTTCTATTTTGTAGATCAGGAAACCAAGGCCCAGCAAGTTACTGCTGCTCCCCTTAAATGTGTATAATTCTTGCTCGGCTTTCCCTCTTGCCCAGGCAAATTATCTGCTCACCAGGACTCAGAGGACTAGGGCACATTGCATGGCCTCTGTTGCTAGCTCAAGCACTTGCCTAGAATTTCTGGGATCCCAGCCTCCAGTAGGCATCTTGTAGATGCTTATACTGATGGTGCTGCTGTAGTTAACTGGTATGCTAACAAAGAGCCTACTGCCCCTTCTAAGAGTTTAACTAGGAGTGGGTGAGATCTCTGGCTGTGAAGGGCTGTTAGCCTGAGTTCCAGGCTTGACACTCTCTCTTAACAGCTGTTCAACACTGAGAAAATGATTCAGTTTCTCTAAATCTCAGCTTCCTCGCTGTTAAGGAGCCTCCGTTTCCTCATTGTCTGGTGAGGATGATAACATATTTGACACTTCCGTTTAGATGTCTGATAGGCATCTCCAACTCAACAGAATGAAATGAAACTTGGCTTTTCCTGCCATATTGGTTTCTTCTGCATCCCTCTTCAGCTTGATCTGACTGTTTGACAGAAACCTAGAAGTCCTTCATTTTTTTCTTTCTCTGTCATCAGAAAGTCCTATTGATCATACCTCTGACTTACATTTTGCTATTTATATCCCACTTCTCTCCAATTTCACAGCCA
Organism: Craseonycteris thonglongyai; assembly: GCA_004027555.1. Classification (NCBI taxonomy): domain Eukaryota; kingdom Metazoa; phylum Chordata; class Mammalia; order Chiroptera; family Craseonycteridae; genus Craseonycteris; species Craseonycteris thonglongyai. Next base: position 11,433 of record PVKE010043693.1, on the reverse strand, counting down.
CCACCCTGACTAAGGCACCAATAAGGACTATAGAAACAGCCTCCCAACTGGTCTGTTTGCTTTCATGCTTGGTCCTTCTCCAACCCAACACTAATAGTAAAGATAAGAATAAGAATGCTTTACAGGGGAAGCCAGGATGGCTCAGTGGGTTGAGCGCTTGCTTTGCAGCCCCGGGGACTGAGGATTGAATCCCGGCCCTGGCCCATGCAGACCCATATGCTAAACTGGGGTGTGCTTCCCATTCGGGAGGCCCCCAGTTCGGTTCTCGACCCCCAGTTGGGCCCCTGGCTTGAGGGGGCATGCCTCCCATGCAGGAGGCCCCCAGTCCAGTTCCTGTCCTGCGTGGCCCCACCCACTTGTGTGAACCAAGACTGTGTCAAAAGATGATGATGTGCAAATATGGAGACTGCTCTGGGCCCTCCCACTTCTCTCTGTCTCTCTTTGTCTCTCTCTGTCTCTGTCAAAAACAAGAGAGTAAATCTTTAAAAAAGAATGCTTTATAGGGCTGTCTACTGCAGCCACTGTATTGAATCTGAGTATATTTACTCATTTAATCTGTTCACTCCTTATAGGCAAATTCCCTATTAAAAACCAATCCATGGCTTCCAATTATTTTAAGAATAAAATTCAAACTCTGTATCTTACTCTGCAAGATTCTGAATCATCTGACTTCTCCTTCCAGCTTCTTTTCCTCACTTTTTTCAGGCTAATCATACTGTCCTTCTTCCCTTCCTTGGACATGTTCTCAAGTCTTTGGAGTTCTTCTCCCTTCTGTTTTATCTCCCAACTCTTTGCATGGCTAGGTTATTCTCCTGCTATAGGTCTTAGCTCACACAATAGCTCCTTGAAGAGGCTTTCCTTTACCATCTACTCTACCCTGTTCATGGCATAGGAATCTTTATCACATCATCTTTATTTTTTAAATTTTAATTAAAAAATATATTTATTTTACTGTTTTTGACATAGAGAGAGATAGAGACAGATAGAGACACAGAGAAAGGGGGGGGGCCCAGAACAGTCGCCATAGTTATACGTCATCAGTTTTTGACATGGTTTCATTCCACACAGGTGGGTGGGGACCGCACAGGGCAGGAACAGGGCTGGGGGTCTCTCCCATGGGAAGCATGCCCCCATGAGCTGGGACCTGAACCAAGGGCCTCCCACATGGAAAGCTCACCCCACCAAGAACCAAACTGGGGGCCTCCCACATGGGAAGCACACCCCAGTTCAGTATATGGGTTTGCATGGGCCGGGGCCTGGACTTGATCCTCAGACCCTGGGGACTGCTAGATGAGCACTTAACCCACTGAGCCATCCTGGCTTCCCCACATCATCTTTCTTATTTGGGCAATGCTTTCAGAGCATGCACTGACCTTGTTTCTTTGTTTGGTTGTTTATGTTTTGTTATCCCCACTGGGCTATAAGTGGTATGAGGGCCAATACTTTGTCAATTTTGTTTTCTGCTTTTCCCAGCTCCCAGCAGAATGTCTAGAACCCTGAGAGGGTCAGCATGCATCTGTGGGTAGCATGAATGATGGAAAGAATAAATGGCATACAACAGAGTGACTTTGACCTCACAAGATTTTTGAAGGATTAAAGTGTATGAGGCAACCTATCTGTTTTACGTTATGAATCAATCTCCAACTCAGGTGTTTGAGAACAATAACTATCTTCCTTTCTATAATTTATCATTTCCCTAATTTTAAAGTCTGAAATTCCCTTTCCCTGGATGAACAGGCATAGTACCTTCCTCTTCCTCTTCCAAATCCCTCCCGGAGAATCTGTGTAGTACAGAAGTTAAGTGGGGAGAGGGCATCAGGTTGCTACCTAGGGAGAGCAGAGAGTGGAGAGCCATGTCTACATAGTCCCACTGGGTGTCTTTAATGCTTCTAGGTCCCACGCAGATAATGGACCCTCAGGGGGCTCATGTTCTGCTTTGGTGGACGTATAGCATTCCCTTCTGGGTCCTGCCTCCGTCCTTGTGGCATTTCCAGGAGAGAGCCTGCGGCAGCCCCTGCTTCAGGCCAACATCTGGTCTGTGCTCTTGAATCTCCTGAGGTCTGGTGGCTGAATTCCTAGAAGATGATGGCCAGAAAGTTTTTGTTTTTTTTTAATTTTTGTTATTGTTTTTGACAGAGGAAGAGACAGAAACAGAGAGCGAGAAGAGGGAGGGCCCAGAGCAGACTCCATAGTTGAATGCAATCAGTTTCCAACATGGTTTCATTCCACACAGGTGGGCGGGGCCCACACAGGCAGGAACCAGGCAGGGCCTCCTGCATGGGAAGCATGACCCCGTGAGCTGGGGGCCGAACCTGAGACCTCCCACATGGGAAGTTTGCCCCAGTGAGAATCGAACTGGGAAGCACACCCCAGTTCAGCGTATGGGTCCATACAGGCTGGGGCCAGGATTTGATCCTCGGACCCTGGGGCTGCAAAGCAAGTGCTCAACCCTCTGAGCCATCCCAGCATGCCTTGGAAAGTTTTTTAGATTGCCTTTATTTCCCACTGCCTGGGGCAATAAGCACAGAAAGGAAAGGAGAAAAATAAGAGGAAAAACATATATTGTTATAGCTTATAACATACCCTGAACACATTCATAAAACAGCAATTTCAATAAGTACTTAGCAACTATTAGGTCCCCACTGTTGTCACATTCTTTCCTCTCTCAGAAGCCTCACCAAGTACCTGTGCAGTCAAAACCCACTGGGACATTAATGCTGTCCGTCCTGAAATAACCTCTTTCCTGACCCGCTGTCCGAGCCAGCTCAGGCTGCCATGACCTAAATCCACAGGCCGTGCGGCTTAAACAATCCTAATCCCTCCCCACATCCACACCTCCAAACACCATCACGTTGGGGAATAAAGCTTCAACATACAAACTTTGGAGGGACGCAGGAACACAAACACCAAGTCCATAAGACCAACTTACCTGTTCTCCCAGGGCTCATCGTCTGGTGTAGCATATAGAGTTCTTTCTTTCTTTAGTAGGTGCCCATCCACAGGCATTTAGGTGAATTATCCAAACTTTACTTTTTTGGTGCACCTCACCTGTCTCTACTTCTCATAGCTATTAGGTTTGAGACTTTCATATCCCCAAGTCGGGGGTGGTCTGGGTTTGTCCATACCACTGGGCTTCATTTCCCATCCCTTGCTGTGCTCTAACTTCCAGATGCCGCTATTCAGGGCTGCACATGAAGCAGATCCTCTCCAATGACCAAGGCCAAGTGCAATATCTGCAGTAACTGCCTAGAGAGATAATTCAAAGACTACGCCTACTTTCTGTGGCCTTCTTCTCCACGGTCCTGCATTACTCTGATTTTTTAAAAACCTTTTTTATTATGGAGAATTTTTAACAAAAGCAAAAGTAGTCAGAATAATAAAATTAATACCCCTGTCACCCGGAGCCAGTAGTAATCATCAACCCATGTTCATTCCTATTTGACTTACACACCCATGCATCCTCCCTCCTGAATTATTTCAAGGCAAGGCTGACATTTCTTCTATAAATATTTTAATATGCATTCCTGAAAGATAACATTTTACTTACCATAACCACAATACCATTATCATACCTAAAGTAAATTTATTAAAAAACTCAATTGTTAATATCATCAATTATGCAATGCTGAAATTCCAGTGTTCTCATAATACTTTTATAGTGTTGTATTTGAATTGATTCCAATAACAAATATTTGACAAATATTTGTAGGTTTCCCCCTCTGTCCTTAATTCCTTAAAACATTTTTGTTTTAAAGATTGGATTGGGATAGCTCAGCAGGTTGAGCACTTGCCTTGCAACCTTGAAGTGCGGGGATCCAATTGCTGCCCCGGCCCTTGCAAACCCATATGCTGAACGGCAGCCCCTTCCATGTGGGAGGTCCCTGGTTTGGTTCCTGCCCCATGTGACCCCACATCCACCTCTGTGGAATTAAATTATGTCACAACTAATGGTGCACAACTATGGAGACTGCTCTGGGTCTTCCTCCCTCCCCACCCTCTCACCTTCTCTCAAACAATAAAATAAATCTTAAAAAAAATTAGATTCATTTGTCTCATTGATTTTCCTACATTCTACATTTGCTAACTATATTTCTGTTGTGTAGTTGAATATGTTATTCCATTCTTTATATTTCCTATAAATCATAGAGAGTTGATCAGATTCTAGTTCTGTTCTTTTGATAAGACCACATCCTAGATGGTGTCCTGCTCTCAAACCTGTGCCTTCTAAAATATAACTGTCCAGTAAAATTTTGTGTGATGAAGGAAATAGTCTATATTTGTTGTGTAGAATTGTGGTAGCCACTAGCCACATGTGGTCATTGAATGCTTGAAATGTGACTAGGGTAATCAAGAAACTAATTTTTAAATTGGATTTCACTATAATTAAATCACATTTAAAATTTAAGGAGCTGTACATGGCTAGTGGCTGCCATATTGGACAACATAGCTTTTGAGTTTCCAAAGTCATCATAGGTTTGGTGGACAAAGCATAATCAATGAGACTGGAGTTAGGCTTGTGATAGATTATCTTTACAAAATAAACAAGCAGCCACTGCCTCTTCTGTGTTACATAGTGAGTGTGGTGGCATCCTTCAGTGCCTGGAAGTACCAGAGTTGGAATATTGACTGCTGTCAAGGTAGATCAGATTTTATGGGCTTGGTATGTGTGTACTTAGGGGTCCTCTTTAAGAAAAGGCATACAAAGGTACTAATAAAAAATTAGGAATAAAAATAAATAAGTAAAAATAATAACATTTAAAGTAACTTCCTGGTACTTCCCTACAAAACATTTTTTTTCAAAAGCCTTTTTACCTGACAATAATTTTATATATCACTTTTTTTATAGTGCTCATAGAAAAATTACAAGAGTCTTTCCTCAACATGGATCAAAAGAATTTTATTAAAATTTTTAAAAATTTTGTCATTTAAAGATTTATTGTTTTTGACAGAGAGAGAGAGAGAGAGACAGAGACAGAGACAGAGACAGAGACAGAGAGAGAAGGGGTGGGGGGGACCAGAGCAGTTTCCATAGTTGTTCATCATTAGTTTTCAAGACAGGTGGGCATGGGGCTGTGTAGGGTGGAAAGTGGGCCAGGGGCCTTCTGCGTGGGAAGCACACACCAGTTCAGCATATGGGTCTGCACGGGCCGGGGCTGGGACTTGATCCTTAGACTGCAGGGCTGCAAGGCGAGCATTCAACCCACTTAGACATCCTGGCATCCTCCCTGGCCCCTCAATTTTTAATTGGTGGTTTAAAAAGTTACTTTAGATTTGACGACTTCTATAGGTAATGCCGTGTAAAGATTTAAGGTTGTTGTTAAAATGGAAGAAACCACCTTTTAGCCTCTTTTATAAGTGACTTGTAAGATCTAAGGGTAAGATTTCAAGTTCTCTTGTATGTTGGCTAAAGTCAAATACACTTTTTATTCACGACACTCCTAAAACCATATCAGTGCCTTCTTTGTGGTATATGCCATGAGTTTTGCACTAAATTTGTTGATGTCAGTATTTTGCATCAAATCATTAGGAAATTAAAATTGTTTCCAATATATCCAGGTGATTTGAATTAATAATCAAGTTATCAAGTAATCCAAGAGTCTATTTATTACCTTCAATCGCAATTTATCTTTTCTTCTTAATATATTACTGCTTTAAGAAAATATTAAGTGTAGTCCAAAAGGTTCCTAAACCTCACTATTTTCTTTTAACCAAGGTAGGTTTACCTGGAAGAACCTATTCTACTGAACCCAAACTAAGTATATCCCCAACTTAATTTACCCTTATCAGTGTACCATAAACGACCCACAGACACCCTGCTACTATATAATACTTAACATGAGGAGGTGTGTGAAGAAGGGAAACCAGTGGAAAATGACAGTGGTCACAAGCAATTGTGTTGAAAATACCTTACACACTTAACCTTGAAAGTCAGATGCTCTTCTCTGGGCTTTGCAGAGGAGCCCAACCGAGTGAGTGGTCTGGGAGCTTAAGCTTCAGTGGCTTCTGTAAACCAAGACAGAGAAGGGTTCCCAGACAACCTAGACTAAGGAGTGGCAGGGCTCCTGGAATGGGAATGGGAGGCCGGGGATCCTGGATGCAAGCATTGAACTTCCTGGTGAGCAAGCAGATGCAGCAGATACACATGGGCTGACTCAGTGATACATTTCAGATGATCAAGGCTGGAGATGGGCATTACTGGTGAGGACAGAGAGTCTGAAAAGGTAGGAATGTCATGTCCTGTAACAAGAAAGAGTGTGACTTATGAAGCTGGTCAGGAGGGGTTGATATCTGAAGCTGTAATAGCTGAGCCTCCAGCAGATGTTGGAGGACGGTTGGGTGCAAGTGTAAAGAAGTGTGGCAAAGCTGGAAGGGAGTCCATTTTTTTTTTTTTTTTTTTCTGACTCCTATTCTTTTCTTTACCCCAGGCTGCCTCCCAAGTAAAACCCTTACCTCACACTAAGAATTATAAGCTGGAAGCTAGCATTTATTTTTGCCTGAAGAGAACCTTCCTGGGAGGTCAAGTCCTTGTGGTGGGTGGTTCCTCTTATTGATGATTTTATCAGTTGTATGGAACTTGTGCTGGGTGCTAAGAACATCCATAAAGCAGAGGAGGGAGGGAGAAACCTATTGCATTAAATCCTTCTTACTTGGTTCCGTTTTCTCCCCCTTGCCTCCCACAGTCACTTGCTATTGGTGCCAAAATATACATTCTAGTGCCTTTAAGCAAAACTAGTTCTTCTGCCAGGGAGAATTTTGACACTAAACATTTTGTTTCCCCCATTTAAAAATCTTTTATCAAGTTTTTGCCACATGAAAGTTGAAGCATTATAGTTACAGAAGCAGTTCAATGGTGAGTTTGGCTGCTGCTTTTTAAAGGGGATATTCACTCACTCACTCATTCATTCATTCATTCATTCATTCAACAGCTAACTAATCAATGCTGCAATATGACAGACACTATGCCTGACACTAGAACAAACACAGCCACCATTTCTGCCATCTTGGAGAGTCTAATCAAATAAATATTATAGCAAACAAATGTAAAATTGCAGCAATCACCTAAAAAAGAGGTACATACTTGGCTGATGTTCAGCCACTATACACATATACTACTGTATCAGTGTTAAAATATTTGAATGCATGCACACTGATTGTGGTAATACATCAGACGTGATTGAAGAAGCCATCTTGGAAATCCCTACCCCAGTAGCCAACACATGAAGCAGAAAAAACACATAGGTGAAAGAAGGCCAGATTGCAAAAATTATAAGAATACATTGGTTTAAGTTATTAAGTTTTGGGGAGGTTTGTTACACAACAGAAGGTAATTAAAACACCAGTAGAGCTGCTGCCTTAAGCCCCTGGAGTGCCCCCTCCCCTATGGCCCAGTCCCCTTAAGTCCTGTCTCCAGCCCCTCCCATGACTGCTGTCCCCATGGGTTAGCACTAAACAGTCAATTCCTGGCCCAGCAAGAAGCCCCCAGGATCTTGCCCCAGAGTTCATTCTGATTGGGCCTATGTTCATCTGCACAGTACCAGAAAATGTTTTGAATACCATCGCTGGGTACAAGGTGGTGTAGGACTGTTTAGAGGTGGCCTTTGTCCTATTTAGAGAGTCCAGGGGAGGGGTTCCCTGAGGAAATGCTACTTGAGTTGAGATTTAAAGTATGTGAAAGTGGTAATTTGGTGATGAGAGAACAGAGAAGGAATGTAAGATACTATGTGATGGAAAAGAAGATGGCAGAAAGAGGACCTGAAAGAAGGCTGGTGACTGGTGTCCACTCAATGAGAGAGATGTGAGGGGTCTGAACCCTGTAATGCTCCTCCCAGGGTACAGGTAGCTAGCTGATTGGACTAAAGAATACCCTCCTCTAAGCTGGCCAATGGCCAATCAAAGTACGTTATGCTACACTGAAACTGACCCAACCAATCATATCTTCTCTTTCATAGACTTCACATCAAGTTGTACTAAGAGAATCCATTGGTCTCTACAGACGAATCTGTAGATTCATGTGCCCAAAGAAATTGGAAGGGGGATCTGCTTTGAAAAGAAGAGCAATACCTTTTTAGATATTTTGGTTTTGAGATGTAGTCAAATGGAAAAGTCCAGGAAGTAATTAAAAACGCCATTAAATTACAAAAGTAACTAATATTTACCCTCTGCATTCTATTTTAAGCACTTTAAACATATTAATTTGTTAAATCCTCATAAACATTCTGAGAGAGATGCTATTATTACTCTCACTTTATAGATTAGAAAACAATAACAGAGAAGTTTGGTAACTGGCCTAACATCACACAGCTGTTGATGTTCCATCCTAGCTGCCCCTTACTGCTTTTGCCACACTTCCTTTCAACTTAGACCCAGGGATTAACTCCTCAGCTCCCCTTTTAGTTTATCAAATCAACCTAAAAAGGTTAATTTGTCAGTATCATACTAATTAATTAAAAAAATTTAAGGGGAAATATGCAATTAAAACAGGACATCCAAAATTCAATTATATTTGTGAAATGGGCATGTGGCTACATGGCTTCTAATTTTAGGTTTCTAATTAAGATGTTTTAATTTTACCATTGCCAATTTAATATTTAATATTTAGTAGGCTATAGGTGGAAACCACTAATGAGAGGAATCATGAATAATAATGTTGTGCCTTTCAAGAGTCTCTTAAACATGATTAAAATTATTAGCAATCATATATTAATTAAATAATACTAGGTTTATTATGTGAAACCATGGCAGCAGATTTAGGACACAGGTGGACAGGACACTGCTGCTGCTTCCCGCTGTGTCAGCCACCACACTTCCAACTTCACGGACGGAAGGGGGAGTGTGGGGAAGAAAAACATCTTAACTCTTGCATGTGTTATGGCATAATGCTGATTCAGCCACAGGCAATTTTGGATGTGTGAGTGTCCTCATTGTGTGCAGCCTGGTGCCTTTCAACACAGTGTACTTCTGGTCAGAGCTGTCGGGGGAAGCCGGGAGGCTCAGTGGGGTAAAGTGCTCGCTTTGCAGCCCCAGGGACCAAGGATCAAATCTTGGCCTCGGCTCATGTGGACCCATATGCTGAATTGGGGTGTGCTTCCCATGCGGGAGGCCCCCAGCTTGGTTCTTGCCCCCCGGTTTGGCCCCTGGCTCAAGAGGGCGTGCCTCCCATGCAAGAGGCCCCCAGCCCAGTTCCCACCCTGCGCAGCCCCTGCCCACCTGTGTGGAATGAAACCATGTCAAAAATTGATGACATACAACTATGGAGACTGCTCTGGGCCCTCCCCCTTCTTTCTGTCTCTGTCAAAAACAATAAAATAAATCTTAAAAGAAAGAAGGAAAGCAAGCAAGCTTGGAAAAAGCGACAGCCTGGAGAAGGAAGTTCAGGACTGCACTGTAGTGACACTGAGCAGTGGGGTGTTCCCAGCTCTCCCCAGTAATTTGCTGCTGACACTGCAGGAACACGTTTACTGGGCGGAGCTAGAGTACTTTGGGGTGGCCTGAAGGCATAGACTCTCAGGACACCCAAGATGCCCATGGGCCCAAGGCACTGGGCTGTTGAGCCATTATAGGGTAACTCACTTGTGAATTCCATGGGAAAATAGCCAAAAGCTTTGTGAACTTGTGCAAATCAGATACCTAAGCCTGTTGTTGATGAAATCAATCAATTCATATAACCTGAGTGCTCTGGGAATGGTAATGCCAGGGACAAATTCTGTGACAGTTTTGCTGAAGCAAAGGTTGTATGTACGTATGTGTTTATGAACTCTTATTCCATCTCCCCATCCCTCAATTTCTTCTTGCTCCTGAACATCAATAGTGATTCCAGTTCTGGTTCAAAGTAAAGTGGCATGGGGCTCCTGAACTCACTTCCCACAGACCCACCACTTCTCCAGCCATAGAAGAAAGATTGCCTCTGAAAGAAATTTAGTAACTAGCTAAGTGAATCCTACACATGGGCCAAACAAACAAACGATAACAACAAAACCCCACATTGAAACAGGTAGGAGAGGTTGAGACACAGTCTCGCCATAACACCACTCTCAGTGCTGCAACACACAACTGGAGAGCACCCACAACTCTCAGCTTCTCCCTGAAGAACCAAAGGCTTGAAGCCCATATGTGTTACCCCAGTTTTTAAGACTTCCATCTGAGGGGCAGGGCCCCCAAACATGTAGCTTTGAAAGCAAACACATCCCCACTCCACCCCAAAACAGCGATTTTAACTTCATTATTTTACCTTACTGGGACACATGATTTTTTTTTGGTTTTTTTTTTTTGACCTAGAACAAAAGGATGAAGCTCCTTGGAGATTGATGTGGATACTTGATCAAAATGAATTTTATAATTAAAAATATAATTGATATTCTTTAAAAAAGGTAGAAAATGGGTTCGTTTCACACAAATTCTCCTGCTGGACACTTGGAATAAAGTTAGAACACCTTTCAAAGAGCTCATCTGAATGCATTTTCTCTTGTAAGTAGGTTTCAGCAAAAGCAGATTGCAGTTTCCCTTTCCCGGTTTCCTTGACATTACTATGTGGTACTGCTTGTTTGAAGGCCAGACAACAAATGAGGGGTGTGTGTGTGTGTGTGTGTGTGTGTGTGTGCGCACGCCTTTGGGACCAGTTTTCTTCTCAATGACAAACACATGAGTGGATCCCAGGCTTCCTTCCTGGTTGTGCCAGCTCCAAGCACACAGGTGGTGAGGCAGGCTCAGCGCTGTGCTGCTGGGCTGGGAATGAGAAGTCCCCTGTACACCCCTCCAACTTCTGGTGCTCACTTAAGGATGACGATGAAGACAGGAGGTTCTTCAGAAATGAACTAAGTTAAGCTTCTAATTTGGGAAAATTTCTGCAAACTCCATTACTTATTTGGCTTAAATTCAATAGTTGACACTCAAAGGTTCTGCTAGCTGTGTGTTATACTCTCAGTAGCTATGAATGCAGCAAAGATCAGGATTTTATTTCAAACAAAAATGATTTGCCTTTATTTTTCTATATGGGCATAAAGGGAGGGTGGGGCTGAATGAATCTGTAAGTTACTTTAAAGAAACTCATTAAGCAGTGAGTGATTTATTTTATGTTCAGCTTTTAGAGTACTTTAAAAAATCTAGGCCATTTATATTTATTGTGTTAAGGGCTAGTCTAAAAAAACTGTGTAAGTAAAATATTTCATTCTTGTCTAACAGTTTTACATGAAAATTTGGTTAAATGATAGTAAGTGCATGTAAGAGAAAAACTTTAAAAGTGCTACTGAAAAGGAGAAAAAATAGTATATATTCTTAGTGAAGGCTGCTAAACTAGCTTTACAAGATATAATCACTAAAAGACAAATAGTAAATTTATTTTTAAGTTTGGTAGTACATGTAGGACCCTAATATTTACTGCCCATAGGTACTAGGATGTAGCTGTTATATTTTTAATGGAATGATATGAGGTTTTTT
>PVKE010043692.1:0-13274 GCA_004027555.1 Craseonycteris thonglongyai | reverse complement strand
AGAGAGAGAGAGAGATACAGAGACAGAGAGAGAACTGAACTGGGGGAGCTCCCAGTTCAGCATATGGTTCCGCATGGGCCGGGCCGGGATTCGATCCTCAGTCCCTGGCACTGCAAAGTGAGCGCTTAACCCACTGAGCCATCTGGCTTCCCCTGCAGCCACTTTGGAAAACAATCTGGTAGTTCCTCAAACATAAAGTTTAAACATAAGGATACCTATTTGTTCCAGCAATTCCACTGCTAGGTATATACCTGGGAGAAATAAAAGCATAAGCCCACACAAAAACTTGCATTCAAATATTCAAAGCAGCTTTATTTACAATAGGCTGGAGTAGAAAGAATCTACATGTCTATTAACTGATGCATGAATAAATAAAATAGGATATATCCATACAAGATAGCTGACCAGATGTCCCATTTTAAATGGGACAGCAAACAATGGTACTGTCCCATTTCAAACAGTACGTGTGGTCAGCCTCGTCTCACTGGGCTAAATTTAAGGTGTCAGTAGGCTGACCAGACGTACTGTTTGAAATGAGACACTACCACTGTTTTCTGTCCCATTTAAAATGGGACATGTGGTCAGCCTAACAAAGAAATATTATGCAGCAATATAGAGAAATAAAGCACTGATGAATGTTACAACATGGATGAAGCTTAAAAATATTACTCTAAGGGAATGAAGCCAAACACACAAAAACCACATGTTGTATGATCCCACTTATATGAAGTGTCCAGAACAGGCAAATCTATAGAGACAGAAGGTAGATAAATGCTTGCCTAGGGCTGTGGTGAATTGGGAAATGGGTTTGACTGGTAAGGAGTGGGGTGTGTGTGTGTGTGTGTGTGTGTGTGTGTGTGTGTGTGTGAATACAATTTTCCTATAGAATTATAGAACCTAAGGAGGATAATTGCCAGTTTCATTTCAATATGAAATACAGTAACACATCAACCTTCTTAGGCAAAGAATAAAACTATGTTAAGTACAAGAATTCAATATTTACTTACTTAGAAATAGAAGTAAGAAATTTAAACAAAAAGAGAAGTGGATACTATTCTCTAGCTGAATGTTGCTCAACATGTTCAGAGGAACAGGGCATCTCCTCATCCAATAACCAAAGTGACAGACTGTACACAGGGGTGGTTATAAAGCCTACGTGGGGGTCTATCATTTGCATGCATTAAGATGGAAATTGAGCATCCATATTTTCCTGACATGTGCCAGTGAAGTGATTGCACTTCCCCAACAGCCCTCTGTACTCATTACTTGATTTGTGAACCAAATGTGTGGTTTGAGAATGGAAAGAGGTACATAGTAATTCCATTTGGGGGGGTCCAAATTTGACATAAATGGAAAGAGCCTTTTTTTATGAATGAAAGAATATAGGATTCAAATTTAGTTTATTTAAAACATTTGGTATATGGGAATTCATTTATTTGAAGGATCCAATTTGATTTTCTGCACTTAAAATATATTCTAATTGGGCGATGCAGTAAAGTGATCATTGAAATAATTAATTTGTAACAAGAAAGCAATGACACAGTATCATTCTTATCAGTAGGATATACCATATCAACTCTGCAGCCTTAAGAAAAATGTCAAAATTTTACAATTAAATTAATTGTAACATTCTTCAATTATCTGCCAGTTCTTCTAAAACCCACAAGCATAATATAAAACTAGCCATTGAGAAATATAATTTTGCCTAACAGATACTTTCCTAAAAGAATCCTGGGATTCATAGTTTAATTCACAAAAGTTTTCCTTTTCCTTGAAAAGTCAGTTTCTTTCTTTTTTTTTTCTTTCCCCTTGTGCAAGTATGTTCCATAGGAAATGGAATAGTCTTAAAAGCAATAGTCTTACACTCAATAGCTGGATGACTGCCTGAGGGAAGTGGAGGAGGGGGAAGGGAGAGTTGGGAGGGGAGGGGGGAGTGGGCACCATCCAGCATTATGGACACACTCAATAGTTTGGTGGTTACCTGGTGAGGAGGGAGGAGGGGGGAAGGAGAGTTGGGAGGGTGGGGAGGTGGGAGTGGACACTGGATATATGGTGATGGAAGGGGAGCTGATTCTGGGTGGTGGGCACATAATGCAATGCATGGGTGATGTGATATGGACTTGTACTTCCCAAAACTATCTAAATTTTTACCAATCAATGTCACCCCAATAAATTTAACAATAAAAAAAATAAATAAATAAACCCTAACTACAATATAAAAAAAAAGCAGTAGTCTTTATTGATTCAGAATTTGTTTTCCCCATTACCAGTGCTATATTACTGTAAACAAAACACTGCGATATCTACTAGTATACCACAAGTTGTCATTAGTAGTAGTGCTGTCAAGTACTCTTCGTTGCTTGAAAATTAGCTTTGGGTTTGCAAGGCTGAGATGGTCTGCAATCCCTCCTGAGAGCTAGATGGAGAGCAGGAGGATGTGTGGCTGGAGGTAAAGGTCCTGGGGGTGTTGGGTTCGTGTAGTTGCTGGTGGCTGGCATGGGGCAGTACTATGGCCATTTTGAAAAATGACTTTGGAATAACTTTAACCAAAAATGTTGGGTAAAATCACATTTGAAAAGTTTGCAGCTAGTAGTAGTTTTTAAATTGAATAGAACAATTTCAAAATTGAATAGGACAATTTAAATGGAATAGAACATTAGGTTTTAAAAAGGATGTCCTCATTCCTTAAAGCAGTGGTTCCCAAATTTTTTGACACCAGGGACCAGTTTCGTGGAAGACGATTTTTCCACAGATAGGGGTGGGGGATGCTCATGCACATGTGCAGTTCACAACAGGGTTCACACTCTTATGAGAATCTAATGCCATTACTAATCTGACAGGAGGCAGACCTCAGGTGGTAATGGGAGCGATTGGGGGCAGCTGTAAATGCAGATGAAGCTTTGCTCACTTGCTTACCGCTCACCTCCTGCTTTGCAGCCTGGTTCCTAACAGGCCTTGGACCAGGGGTTGAGGACCCCTGCCTTAAAGTAAATGCAAATTACTATCTTCTGGTTTGGTGACAAATCTAATCATGAAACTATTTCCATCTCCCTGTCGTGGAAACCAAACCATTTTGTTTCCAGGGGAGTATTTGTTCAAAAGATACTAAAGATGTTATAGTTTCACATGAACTCTAAATTTCTGTCATTCATTCTCCAATTATGATTATGATAGTAATGAAAATAAAGATAAATAATAAAAATAATAGTAACAATAGCCACCAATTGTTGAGCACTTACTATAGGCCAATCATAGTTCATGCTAGCTTTACAGGAAACTGCACTTCAGAGGCTAAGGGCATGCCCTGGAGCAGCCAAGATAAGACTGAGTCGCAGGGCTCCTTCCACGCTCATCATACCGTGTGTGTCTCTATAGAGTCGTCTTTGCCAAGTGTTTTGGAGGAGGTAAGAGAATGGGGCCAAGGGCAGAGGGAGCAAGAGTGAGATTATAGCATCCTAGCTCAGATATGTCTTATGAGAGGGCATGATAGTGTGGATTCGGGATAAATTTTGTTCTTATTCTCAGACCCAAGACATCATCAGGTTCAAAGCGTAATTTATTCTAGGCAAAGATTGCAGCTAAATTTCCAAAGAATAAGTATATTGTAACTCTCTCAGGGAGTTGTTATTATTTGAATAAGGGGCTACTATTTTTTTTTTTTTCCTTCTTTACTAAGCTGAATCTGAACAGAACATGGACTGCCCACTCCCCGCTTCTAAAAACAAAGAAGGGAGAGGGATTGTGTGGCAAAACTACTTATCACATTTAAGTGGCCTCAGACTTAGTTAAGTGCTCTGTAAATCTTTACCATCCCGGACACTGTGATAAACACTGTTCAGGGGACATATTATTTTGATTTTGATAATTCGTCTTCTACCTCATTCAGTTTTACGTAAGAACACAGAAAAATCAATTGGTGTTTTGTTCCATTGCACTTATTTAATTAAAAGCTTCTTTTTACCTCTTTTTTCCCCTACTATGCTTCAAAGTCATACAATGTGATAGCATCAGCCTTGGGTATTAGCCCTCACAGATAGAAATGTTTTCAAAATAAGCTCAGTAAGACTTTCTGTAATAAGTTTACCCATGTTCTCAGACTCCTATCAGTCCCTGAGGTAGTCATAATAAACATGAACTGAAGCTTCAGAATCTTAGGAAATGCTGGCCTTTAAGAAAAAAAAAAAAAAAAAAGTCTTTGGAGGTTTCTCCAGAGTTAATTTGCAATGTTTACAAATTGGGTCAATAAATTATAAAAGTGAAGCCAGGAATTAGTTAAGAAGATAACTAGGAAACCTCTGTTTATATGGCACTAAAAATTATAGACAAAATTTCCCAACAAAAGTAAGTCGGTGATTTCATAAGAAATAGGGCTCGTTATGGGGAAAATGAGCATTAAAAGTTTTGCCATTTCAAGTGCTCTTAGATAAAGAAAAAGTCGAATTTAGAAAAGTAGTTTTATGACATTTTCCTAGAGTATAAAGTTTGCAAAGTGTGTTTAACTAACATCAGTTCATTTATTAAAATAGCTTGGAGGTAATCTTAGTGCCATGTAGAATTTAGCTTAGCAGAAAAAGCTTAGTCCAGATCCAAATTATTTTCATTTTACTGATATACCACTTAGAGATACTATGCACTTAGCAATCTTAGGTCACATGTTGTGACCCGATGTGTGTATCGTAAGTAACCTCTTCAAGTTCATCTATTTTTGTTACTCCTAGGCCACAAAGCACAATGGGTCTCATGTTTAATTATTTCTGAAAATTAAAATAGCCTAATGAGCTCCTAATGAATATTTTTCACAGTCTGGAGATTTCTGACTCTAAGATTGATGATTGTTCTTATAACACATTGACTTAAAAATTAATTTTCCTGTGGGAGAAGCTGAGATGGCTCAGCGAGTTGAGGGTTCACTTTGCAGCCCCAGGGACCCAGGATCGAATCCTGGCCCTGCACCATGTGAACTTAAATGCTAAACTGGGTTGTGCTTCCCATGCAGGAGGCCCCCAGTTCAGTTCTTGCTGGGGCAAGCATCTTATATGGGTGGCCCCCGGCTCGTCCCCTGGCTTGAGGGAGCATGCCTCCCATGCAGGAGGACCCCAGCCTGGTTCCAGCCCTGTGCGGCCCCCGCCCACCTGTGTGGAACAAAATCATGCCGAAAACTGATGATGTACAACTATGGAGACTGCTCTGGGCCCTCCCCATTCTCTCTCTCTCTGTCTCTGTCAGAAGCAATCATATAAATAAATAAATAAATATTTATTTCCCTTTGGCTTTTACCTTTTGAAAACATCTGCTGTTTTATACCATTCTGCTTGCCTTCACATATGCTGTTCCTATAACCCATAAACTTCTTTCCCTGCTTCCAACCTTTGTTTATCTGAACAAAACTACCCCAATCTGAAGACCTGGATTAAACTTGTAGTACTCCATGAGATTTTTCTGAAGTGATCTGCCCTCTATACCCCAACCTCACCTCCCTGCTGCTTCTCAAAAGAGGTAGTTACTGTAAATTCTAGGTATTTCATTTATCCTAGCAATGCTGCAGTTCATGGAGTATATGAGACTTTAAAAGCAAGATCTTTTTTTATTTTTTATTTTTATACTTGTATCCCAAAATTCTGAAGCAGGGCTTCACACCTGAAGCTCCTGAAAAATTCTTTGATGAAACAAATGCATGGTTTCTATTTCAGAGATACTGTTGTTTTCTTCTCAGTTCTCGAAATGAAGTAAAATCATTTGTGCACCTCTTTCATCACCACTGAAAATTATTCAAAAACATATAAGGGTGGAAATAGCAATAGATTGCCTGAGTTTGAAATGTGGCTTCAACATTTTATTAGCTAAATAAGTTTGGGAAAGTAACTCAATTCTACCCGATCCCTAAAAAGAAATCCTCAGTCTATCCATCAGTAAAAGAGGGACTGTAACACTATTTACCTCATAGAGTTCTTGAGGGGACTGAAGGATGAAATGTATAATACATGGAGAATTTTCCCCAAGGCTCAGCACATGGGAGGGGCTCTTAGAAATGACCAGATAGCGGGCTAGTGTCTAACAATCGATTCTCATTCAAAAAATGTGAGAAAATACCCGGGCAAACAATGATCAGCTGTTCCTTTGATGTGAGGGATTGCGCATTTGGAATTTGTTCCTCTGGGTCAATGGACAACCAAAGTTTTTATCTGGAAGTTTTAAGAAGCTTGCATCATTATTTACAGAAGAAACATTCGAGTTGTGGCAAAGAGATGACTGGTTCTTCCCTATTACAATGTACCTGCCCACACCATGCTGATTTTTTGACCAAACCTCCCTCTTCACCTGATTTCAACTGCAGTGTTTTGTTGTTGTGGTGGTGGTGGTTGTTTCCCTGGATGAAAAAAGTCCTGAAAGGGAAACGTTTAGCTGATGTGCAAGAGGTGAAACAAAAAATGGCAGATGTACTAAAAGGCATCAAAATCAGTGAGTTCAAAAACTGTTTTGAGTAGTGGGAAAAGTGTCTCGATATGTGTATTGCATCAGACTGAGAGTACTTTGAAGGTGACTGAAGTTGTAACATGTAAGAATAAATACACAATCTTTTATAAATAGATTCTGGGTTTTTTGGGTCCTTCCTCGTAATCCTCACTTTGTGATGGCTTCTCCTCCTCCTCTTGTCCTCCCCATTCCCCTCGTCCAACAACTTTATTGAGCCATGAGTGACAAATATTAATATATTAATGTGTCCACAGTTGCAAGATAAAAAAGTCTGGATGATGTTTGCACAACAATGTGAATGTATAATACTTTATGTAGCTGAACTGTATAGTTAAAAATTATTAAAATAGTAAATTTCATGTTATGTATTTTACCACAATTTTAAACATTTAGAAAATATTTTTAAATGACAATCAACTTCATGTATTATAAGTGTACAATATTTTTGACAACTTTTGACATATGTATACATCCATGACACCATAAGCACAGTAAAAACAACGAACATATTTGTCATCTCTAAAAGATCCACTGTATCCCTGTCCTCCCTACCCTTCCCACCTCCAGCCAACCATAATCTTTCTGTCATTATAGATTAATGTATATATCCTAGAATTTTATATAAATGTAATCAATATGTACTTTATTTTGTCTGGCTTCTCTCTTTGAGATTTATCCATGCTGTTGTATCAACAGATCATTCCTTTTTATTGCTGAGGAGTATTCCATTGTATGTACTACATCACAGTGTGTTTATCCATTCATCTCTTGATGGACATTTGGATTGTTTCCAGTTTTTTAGCTGTTGCAAATAAAGATCCTATGAATAGATGCATACAAATCTAAGGACATATGTTTTCATTCACTTGGATAATATATTACTAGGAGTGGAAGGGCTGGATCTGATGGTAGGTATATGCTTAACTTTTTTAAGAAACTGCTAAATTATTTTCCAAAGTCACTGAGCCCTTCATCCGACCACCAACAATGCCTGAGAATTGCAGTTGCTCCATGGCCTGGACACTTGCACAGTGGCTTGGAAACTCTCTCATGTCAGTAAATTGGAACCACAATAAGGTTCAATTATTTTATTTCTTGTCCATCAGGTATCACTATCGTTTCTTACATGATGTCTAGTTACTTGAAAGCCAATTTTTAAATATATTTTGTCCAGTTTCCCATCTGTTTCTGGCAGGAAGATAAATCTAGGCCTTTTTATTCTATCTTGGTCACAGTGAAGTCTTGTGTGTCTTCATTCTTCTAGTATGGACAGTTTAATTTACTTAGTACACCAAGAGAGATGTGATCATTAAATAAAATTGCAGTCATATTTCATGTGGTCTAATATTTCAGTTTACAATGGACACTAAATAATTAGTCTATTATTTATATTGTGCTACATTTGGATATTTGGTCTCCATTCTAAAGTAGGTCAAACATAAGAAAATGCAATTTCTCACCTATTGATGTGGGAAGCAGAGAAGCAAGGGGGCTATATCACTTATCCCTGTCCAGTTAGTTGATTTTTATACTACTTGCACATTAGCACCAGAGAAGACAAGAGAGTATAGAGTTGCTCAGCACTGCACCAAGTAAACAGTCAGAATAAGTGAAGATGGTCGTTGATGCAGTGTGAGTAACTTAGAAACCCAATTACACAAGTGCTGAACTTTGAGAACTACTTCTAAGGAATTTTCACTTTATTCTACTTAATGTCTGATGCAGTTTATCAGGCAACTCTCTCATTAAATAGGGTTTAAAGAATCCTCATGCCCTAGGCACTCTGGTGGCTGATTAACAGATACCACTGTGCTTTGCATTTCTTCTGTTGTCAATGGGCTGCTGAATCTGTTAAGAGAATACTTCCTGGTTTCAAGTAGCTAGTGCAAGCTTCAGGCTGTTCCAACAACCCAAAAGGAAGATCAGCCCCTGAGACACTTATCTGAGCCACTGGCTATCATTTCTTAGGAAGTCACAAAGAGGAAAGCTCACGAAATTGTGCATCTGAGTGTTCTAATTAGTGCACCCTTTAGTATCCCCGCCCCTCATGTTATCCTTCCATCTTTACATTATTTTAAATGAAAGCCAATTCAGATGAGAAAATTATTCTAGCCTTTGGGTGAAACAACTGACATGCATACATCTGAGGTAGTGGAGGTGGGAAGTAGCAAACCTCCGGGGAAAGTGAAATGGTTCCCAGAAGGTTGAGCAATCTCTGGGGGAGCCTCTCACAGGTGGTGAGTGTCCTGAGGCAAAGAGGAGGTTCTGACAAGGTGCTCATTTATAATAAATTCCTCCAATGCAGGTTCAGACTGGGGATGGAACTGGGGAAGTAAAACAGCCTCACTTTGTATAAAAGGCCTACCGATAAATGAGCCCACTGCCAAGAGCTTCAAACATTAACTTTTTTGATGCCAAAGGCCTGAAGTGAGGCAGAACAAAAACAAAAGCAAAGGGTGAAGAGTGAGAAAGAAGAGAAAGCTTAAGTTGTATAGGCCAAAGACTTTAAAAATGACAAAGTCCGTGTTTAGACATAATTATTAGAAAATCAATTTTTTATCATTTCAAACAACCATTTTCAGTGTACAGTTCAGTGATATTAAGTGTTATCATGTTATTGTGTAACCATTGCCACCATCTATGTCTAGAACTCTTTTCATCTTGCAAAACTGAAATTCTATACCCATTAAACAACTTGTCATTCCACTGTTCCCAAGCCCCTGCAATCACCATTCCACTTGCTGTCTCTATAATTTTGACTACTCTATGCACCTCAGATCATTGAAATGTCTGTCTTTATGCTAGTACCGCACTGTTTGGATTACAGTGGCTTTGTAGTAAGTCTTGAAATCAGAAATGATGAGTCTTCCAGCTTTGTTCTTTTTCAGGATTGTTTTGGCTATTCAAAGTCCCATGAGACTCCAGATGAACTTTAGTGTGTGTTTTTCTATTTCTGTGTAAAAGGTCTTTGTAATTTTGATAGGGCTTGCCTTAAATGTGAGGATTACTCGGGGTAACATTGATATCTTAACAATATTAAAACTTTTGATCCATAAATATAAGATGCTTTCTCATTTATCTGTGTCTTCTTTCATTTCTTTTCAATATGTCTTGTAGTTACCATTGAACAAGTCCTTCACTTCCTTGGTTAAATTAATCCCTAAGTATTTCATTGTTTTTGGTGCTATTGTAAATGAAATTGTTTTCTTATTTATTTATTTTTTTAGATTAATTGTTGTTGTTTAAAAACCAATTTTGGGGAAGCCGGGATGGCTCAGTGGGTTAAGTGCTCACTTTGCAGCGCCTGGGACCCGAGATCGAATCCAGGCCCCGGCCCGTGTGGAACCGTATGCTGAACTGGGAGCCCCCCCAGTTCAGTTCTCTCTTTGTCTCTGTATCTCTTTCTCTGTCAAAAAAAAAAAAAATATATATATATATATATACACCAATTTTAACACCAAATTAGAAATAACATAAATATCTCTGGCCACAGAAATAACTTGAATCCAAAAGAAGAGTCAATCCACAGAGCATGAACTGAAACCATGTGAAAAACAAACAAACAAACAATAAACAACCCTATTAGCTCACTTAGGTATTCTTGATTGAAATAATGCAAGGTGATTAATCTGTGTTGTGTGCATCTTCACTATTTCACTTCCCAAGGTTATAATGCTGGCTGACTGGCTGTATAAATGGAATGAAGACGGAAAAAAAAAATCTCAAATTTAGTAGATAGGATGCCTCAAACTTTTTTCTTAAGACTGCTTTATCAACTTGAAATAGATTAAATTAACCTAATCATTCCCCCCAAAAGATTTATCACTTGTGCAATCAGATTTGGATTACCATTAAAGATATGTGTATGGTAGGTAACAATAAGAAAAGTATGCTTTGGAATGCATGACCAAGTTGGATATAACCAGCACTATGACGGTAAATGTTTAACAACTGGCTCTCTGGCTTAGAGGTGTGGAATCCCTGATTTATAGTTTCCCAATTTCTGTGGCTTAAATACTCTCACCATGGCCAGTTTCAAGTTACCAATGTAGTGTCACTCAATGTGTACTCAGGAGGAGATGCACACAATAGGCCTGTACTGATGGTACAAGACAGGTCCAGCTCACCAATAGATACAACTGAACTACTGTTTCAATGTGAATCAATTATAAATTTTCTGCAAGAGATATAGTTTTCCCCTCTGACATCCTTATCTAAAGAAGCCTACTGTCCTAATGCCCCCAACCTTCCTAAATCTTACCTTGTTTCTAATGGGTCTCCTAAAGCCAGACTTAAGCCCATGCTTCTTACATTTCTAATAGTTGAAATAAACATTTTAAAATCATTGTAAATAAGAAATTTTTATATTAAATATATACTTTACATGAAACATAAATATAATAAAGAAAAGAAATATTACTAGTGATGTCATTCTTCAGAGCTAGCCACTGCAAATATTTTGATGTATGGTGTTTTAGACATTTTTATTTACATATTTTCATATTAAAGTAAATATACATATATATATTGACATATATTTATAAATGCATAAAATAGCAAAAATACTACACCACATATAATGTTTTATAATCCATTTTTTAGCATCAAAAATACTATAATTTTGAAAATGTTGAAATACCATAGCTGAGGAAAAAGAATTAAAAGGGCAGGTTACATGGTAGAAAGCAGAGAATCCAAACCAGTTTCTCAGGAGTTAATTCCAATTATTATGTCTTGAAAAAAGGATTTCCTGATTCTATAAACATTAAACACTAACCCTTCTTTTGAAAATCTATAATGTACTTCATCATTTTAAAGGTTCGAAATATTTCTATAGCCGTTTTGCTCAATGTTTACAAAGTTATTAAAATACTGAGGGTATAGACAGTATATCTCTAGCACCTACCAAACTACTGGTACGCAGAGATGTCAGTATCAGTTAGATGAATGAATGAATGAATGAAGAACGAATGATGAATGAATGATGGATGAATGAATGAATGATGAATGAATGAATGAATGAATGAAATTTGGGAAACCAACATCTAAATCTGTTTGGTGCTCCACATAGGACATAGTAATAAAAATATAATCCCAAATGAAACTTGTTTTGATACTTGACACAATCCAATAAT
Source organism: Craseonycteris thonglongyai (assembly GCA_004027555.1). Lineage (NCBI taxonomy): Eukaryota > Metazoa > Chordata > Mammalia > Chiroptera > Craseonycteridae > Craseonycteris > Craseonycteris thonglongyai. Next base: position 1,665 of record PVKE010043692.1, on the reverse strand, counting down.
ATGATTATCCTTTGCAGCCTTCAAAGTCTAATGTAAGCTTCACTTACTGTAAGACTCTTTCTCTTATTATTCTAGTTGTCATCAATCTTCTTCCCCCCTGAAATTTTAGAGCACGTTTAGTCTCTACCACATAATTTAACATTGAATTATATACTGTCTTATAGAATTCACTACAGCATGTTTGATTTATGACTATTTGACTTCTGGCTATGCAGATTTTTAGTGCTCTTCGAATTACGACTATCATATGATAACAAGTATGCAGCACACAAACAAGCCTCTCATTAATCATTACTGTATGATTAATAACCATACAGCTCTTCATATTGATAAGGTTTATTTAATACTGTTATTTCATTTGGTTTCACAGCCAAATAAAATGGGGATATTGGTGATATTATCCCCATTTCATAGATGGAGAAAGTAACTACCATAGTTAAGTAATGTCCCAGTGATTAGACAGTCATTAGATTATGGACTAAAGCCCAAAATTTATAACATCCAAAACCCATTTACTTGCTTCCCAGTCTGTTTTGTGTGTTGTTCAAGGTAAGCCTTGTTCTGACATTCGGAATGCATCCAGTTCTCCAGTATTTCTGCCCTGCTCAACTTCTTTCCCAGACACTAGTTTCTAGACAATTAGCGAAGTAAGAGGCTGAAATGAGAGAAAGAAAGAGAAAACAGCAAAATCCAAGAGAAGCAGAGAAAGGAGAAGATGCTAAGAAGTAGAGACCCAGACTGAAGGACTTGTAAGCTTATCTGGCCAGCAGATGTGCTTTATTTGGCCATCACAGTATTTTTTTTTTTTTTAAGTGAATCAGCTGCCATCTTTTAAAATGGCAATTGTTCTCATCTATATTTCTGGTTTCCCTTGAAAATAAGAGATGAATGGCAAAGTTGGTTCGAATTTCTGCATGGCAACAATTGGCGCCAGCTGAGTAATGGCTGCTCCCCTAAGGCACAGTATGTGCCCTCTAGTGTACCCCAATCTCAACCCTCATTCTCATTTAATTCCAGGTGGCTTCATTCTTCAAGCCTCTGCAGGGATTTGTGGCTGTTTCATCAGCATGAGCTTTATTTTATAGTTATTTCTGTCATTATGTAGATATCTTCAGCTTTAATGGGTTTATTTTAATTATGCATATGGTAATCAGAGGGTTACATAAAGTCAAACTTTTTTATTTTAATAAATGCATTCATTAAACAAGTATTTCTTTGGTGCCTACCATGTACCTGGCGTTGTTTAGGAATCAACCTCATTATTTCAGAGTTACATCTTAGATTTCCCATAACATGACTATGACTAATGATAAACAATATCTGATAGAGTCAGTCTATGACTAAGATATAAATACTTTTTTTAAAAGATTTATTTTATTGTTTTGAGAGAAGCTGGAAGAGGATAGGGCCCAGAGCAGTCTCCATAGTTGTACCTCATTAGTTGTGACATGGATAAGGTGACCAACTTTTTTCCAATGAAAAGGAGGACAGCTGATTCTGGGTGGTGAGCACATAATGCAAAGTATAGGTGATGTGATGTGGACTTGTACATCGGAAACTATCTAATTGTTACCAATCAATGTCAACCCAATAAATTTAACAATAAAAAATAAATAAATAAAAAATCGATCGCAGAACCAAAAAAAAAAAAAAAAAAAAAAAAAA
>PVKE010043691.1:0-13196 GCA_004027555.1 Craseonycteris thonglongyai | reverse complement strand
ACAGAGAAATTGTGCATTATCAGATAAGTTTACACAGCTAATGGGCTAAAGAGTAAACAAATGGAAGATTTTACTAAGAAATTAATGAAATGTAGTAAATCAAGTCTTTATGGAAAAATATAGTATAATACCAAAAATAAATAAATAAATAATGTGCAGTGTTTCCAGGCCCGAATAAGACAGTTCACAGCCATAAAGACATTTTTACACATGTAAACCATTTTAAAATGGGGATTTTAAAGCAAGTTCCAAATGTTAATATATTCTGACAAGTGGCCTGAAAAGCAATGTGACTTTGTGTACCATTTTATTAATGAAGGGACATACAAAGGAAGTTTGGAAGTGACTCAGCCAAGGTCATGAAGTGAATTTCTAATAGCCCAAACCAGATTTTGAAGATCTAATTTCCTATTGTCATTGAAGAATATTACCACTCAGATATTCTTAAACACAGTTGGTCATGATTAAATTTCTCTCTGATCATAAAAATTTGTTCTTTTGTAAATATAAATCTGCAACAAGGTGGTGGTAGGTTTTTTGACATTTCCCATTTCCTTATCATTTATGAATTTGATTTCTCTTGTAAAAAAACTGAGCTTATTAGAATTCACAGATTTTAATTAAGATAATTTTCAAATAAGTATTTTTTAGGACATGTGAGTTTAATTAATCCTATATTACTCAAAATACCAAATATCTTTCTACATGTATGATTGCAAAAATAAAAAAACTCATTGTTTTGATTCAGATTTTGCAGTAATAACTAAGCTTTTCATATAATACACAAAATCTTTTTGAAAATATACAATCAAATTATAAAAGAACAATCCGTGTAGATCCTGGAGAGACATAATCTAACATAATATGTAGTTATATACTGTAAATTAATTAGAATATAGTGAAACATGTATGGAGATTCTTTTCAATACTTGGAGAGATTTAAGGCAGTTCACCTCAATAAATAATTATTGAATATCTATTAAGTGTCAAAGGCTTTGAATAATGGACTTCATCTAAAAACTAAATCTGTGACTTGTTTTAGCTCTTAAGAAGTTCATAATCTTATCGACCACTTCATATATTTCTTTAGACAAATTTTCACATGCACTAATACATAACTATAAAAGTAGGTAAAAGATATGCTCCCAGGAAAGGTAAGCTGTCTGTGAAACTAATAAAAAAAATGTGAGAAGAAATGAATAGGTAGAAGGAACAATTAATGAAAAGCAAAAATGAACACATACAGTTATTAGCTCCTCTCTTTTACATTGTTTCTTATTTAGTGCACACACTATTTTCTAACTTATTATTAAGTTTCATAAAAGTGATATTTACTATTTTTTAGTAATTAAGAATTGGCATACTTTTTTTAATGTTATATATATATATTTTTTATTTTTGCAACATTATTACCATTTGGGTATTTTTAAATCTTAGATAAAGAGACTAAATCTAAATAAAGTCATGACTTACTCAGGAACACAAAAATAGTATGTTTCATGCCAAGATTTTATTTTAATTTCTCATTGCAGACCTCAGACCCTCTCATTGCAAACTGTACAGTTTATCTTTCCTATAATATGTATAGATCCTTATTAAAAGTAGGTCAATGTATTTATTTGTCTCTAGTGACTGTAACAGGAATATACTCAGACAGAAATGTGTGGTCAGGAACTATTCAGTGTGATGACACTTTTCTAAAGTACATACCCTGGGCAAGATAATATGATTTATATCTCCATATGTTTCCATGCAAATTAACTGTTTAACCCATAGTTTCCTAAATATAATATCTTTATTAAACTTATTCAACAATCTTGAGACTTTGATATGTTGCAGGTGTATTGCTGGGTACTGGGACTACAAAAACATTTTTTAAAAATACTATTTTTTATGATAAGTTTTTATAGATAATGCACAACAAACATGCGTGTTATAAAAATAAAAGTGCTATGACACACATATGTGTTGGCATAATATTAACTATAAAAGAAAAAAAATCTGATCTTAGATAAACAGGAAAAATTCTTAGCAAAGAGGATGACATACATAGCATAGTCTCAAATGATAGCTATGCTCAGGGAAGGGAGTGGATTCCAGGCAAACAGTTTGGCCAAAGACCCAGACAAGTTATCCAAATATGTGGACAGGAAAGAGAGGGCTTCATATGATTCAGTATGACATGGCCATATGTGTGGGGTGAGAGTAGTAAAAACTAGAAATGCAAAGATATGCAGAAACCACTCCAAGGGCAATTTATATACATAGATAGATATATCTATATCTATCTGCTTATCTAACTAACGTGTGTGTGTGTATGTTTCAAGGGAAATATATATATTTAACAATAAAGTTTTAACGTGGAAAATAACATAATGTGCTGTTTTTCAGCATGGTGAATATCAACAACATGGATGAAAGCTAGAAAAAAACAATTTGAATAATCTCTAGCAGTATGAACAAGAGTTGATGAAAGACTAATATGAACAGACATTAATAAAAGACTAAATTCTTGAGATGGCAGGAACCAGAGAGCAGATATTGGACATAATAAATGTGCAATTGCAAATAAGAATATGATGATTAACTTAGAGTAATTAAAACCAAACTATACATAGAGAATTATCCACTACATTGGATGACATAATTATAATTAACCAGGAATATTTCTTAATATTCATTAAGAAATGAGGATTTACTACTTGTTTCTGATATCAACTTCTGACTCCTTCTCAGGGGAGCATAAATGAACAATTGTAGTCACAACTCACGCTTTTTGTTTGTATTGTTCAGGTCCTGTTCATCGTCTTCTGAATTGCTGGCTCAGATCATCAGTGTGATGTGGGAGCCACAGGATCTCAGTCTTTACTGATCATGTCACTGTAACTACGTTCCTAAGCAGGTCATCTTTCTCGGTAAGGCTTGGCAAAATACCTTTGGCAAATCACTTTTTAATTCAAGAACTCTGATCAAGAGAACACAACTTTGGGAAAGAAAAAGACTGATCCTGAAGGAAAACCACCACTGTTCAGACTAGAGACGTACGTACGCTGAATTAGAGAACCTGGAATGAAGTTTTACATCAGAGCCAAATATGCCCTTAGCAATTATTTTATTCAAACCCTCATTTTATAGAGAAAGTCACTGAAGTGCCAAGAAGTTTTGATTAACTTGTGTCCATTCAACTAATTAATCTAGAAATTGGATTAAAGATTTGTTTATTTTTAAGATTCTTTTATTGTTTGAGAGAGAATGAGAACTAAAGAGAAGAGGGAGTGGCCCAGAACAGTCTCCATAGTTGTACATCATTAGTTGTGACATGGTCTCTTGCCACACTGGTAGATGTAGAGCTGCAGAGGGTGGGAACCAAACCAGGGGCCTCCCACATGGGAGGTAAGCACTTTGCTGAGGAGCCATTCAGGGGGTTACCAGTTGCACTGCAGTTCAGCATATGGGGTTGCATGGGCCATGGCAGGGAATAGAAACCCAGACCTCACGCTTGCAAGGCAAGCATTCAATTGCCGAGCTATCCCTGTATCCTAGATTAAAGTTTATGACCTGAAGTTATGGTGCTATTACCTTCTGTTGAACAAGGGAATTCAAGAATTGCTCAGGAAGTTTTTGGAGTCATACTAAGAAAGTTATAAATTAAAGTAAGAAAAACAAAAACAAAAACCTCCCAAGGCTTGTATGACATGCCAAAAGAGTAAATAAAATTTATGTTCCAGATTGAATAAAGTTATATTTTTCATTTACAGACCTCTAACCTCTTTCTTACTGGTATATGTTATGTTTTTATATGGCTTTGCTATGCCTATGCCAAAGTAGCTTTTTTTCTGTTTCATGTAGCTGACCAAATAGGACACATAGAGGTGTTAGTATATAATTTAACAGCTGTGGCCATAGCCCCAACTATGAGAGGTTCTTAGTATTTCACCATACTTATTAAAAATATTATTGCACTGACCCACTATTGTATACAAAATCTTCTGGAAAGCAATTTTTGAATGTGTATGGAGTCGTTTATTTTAAAAATAAATATTTATTAAGTTGTGAAACCAGGTACTAACAAATATATCAGTAATAAAATGTGATTAACTAATGGGACAGAAACATTTTTCTATATACTCTTCAAACATATGAACCAAATACTCTACTGTAAGTGTGTGTGTGTGTTTAGTAAAAAGGAAGTTAATTGTTAAGCCTCTGGTTTTTCAACAGTATTCTAAATACAAACAATATGCTAGGGCTGAAAATAATATGTACTTTAGTATTTACATACTTGTGAGTTTCAAAACCGTGAGGCTGGTTTGCAACTTGCGTCTTGACTTACCAGTGTCAGTGAATTCATGCAGATATAAAATTGTGAAGGGAGAAAAGATCAACCACAACACAAGGTTTCTACTCTGAGAGACATAAAGCTGATTGTTAAGGTTCAGGTGTGTTGTAAAAGTTATATTTATATACCTTGGCTTCCTGATCTCTGCATCTTGCATTTCTCTGCACTGTTTATATTTCTTAAAATACAATGAACAGTGTGTGCAAGCTTATTTTACATATTTGTCACAAAACTCTTCCAGCTACACATTTATGTTTTTCAAACAGGCAATGGAAATGGAAATGATTGTTGACTTTTAAAATATAATGTGCAGATTGTAGGCATTCTTATCTATCTGGAACAAGTTTTTATCAATGTAGCTTTCTTAAGGTGAGTTTTATTATTTTTCTTGTTTCATTAAATATATTATCCAGATTAGACTAGATTTTGCCAAGTTTAGCAACGCAGTCAGGCAATGACTCAGTCATTAAAGAGGTTGATTAGAATACTAAACCAACCTTGAATTTCCATTGGCTTAACAAAAAAAAAAAGAAAGGAAGAAAAATTGTTTAGTTATCATTAATGCCCTATTTCTCTTGTAAGTTAGCAAGAGGCTCTATACATTGTAGTCACAGACTCTCAGGCAAATCAAGTAGTTGATCAGCAGGCCACAGATAAAAAGTATTTAATTAGTCATTATATGCTACAGGCCAATGCTTTTCTCTTTATTTCTCTCTTTTTCTCTTTCTTCCTTTCTTCCTTCCTTCCCCCCCTCCTTCCCTCCCTCTGTCCCTCCCTCCTTCTTTCCTTCCTTTCTCTCTCTCTCTCTCTGTCTCTCTCTTTCTTTCTTTCTTTTTCAATGCTAAATTTATTGGAGTGACATCGGTTAATTAAAATTACATAGTTACCAGGTATATAAGTCTACAATATATTGACTATGTATTGCACTGTTTGCTAACCAGAGTCCTTTCTTTTTCCATCACTACATATTTCATGTCCCTTCCCACTGCCTCACCACCTCCTACACCTCTCCCCCTTTACCCACTGGTAGTCACTAAACTCTTGATATTGACCATGAGTTTTTGTTTCTTTGTTAATTTCAGTTTTATATTCCACCTATAAGTGATGTCATATGGTTCTTGAATTTTTACTTATTTCCCTTAACATGATGATCTAAAAGTTCATCTATGTTGTCAGAAATGACAGCATTTCATCTTTTTTTAAATCACTGAGTAGTATTCATTCCATTGTGTAAATGTACCACAAATTCTTTATCCAGTCGTCTATTAAAGGCCATTTTACGGTAATTGTTGCCATGACTTGGCCACTGTAAACAGTGCTATGATGAACACTGGGGTACATATATCTTTGCGGACTAAGATTTTCAAATTTGGGGGTAAATACCCAGAAAAGCAATTGCTGGGTCATGTGGAAATTCTATTCTTAATACTTTGAGGAACCTCCAGGCTGTCTTCCATAGTGGTTGTACCAATTTACACTCCCATCAGCAGTATATGAGTGTTCCTTTTTCTCCATAGTCTCTCCAACACTTGATATTCCTTGTCTCCTTTATTATAGCCAGTCTAACAGGTGTGAGGTGTCATCTCATTTTGGATTTGATTTGCATTTCCCTAATAGCTAGTGAAGTTGAGCATTTTTTCCTTTATCTGTTGGCCATTTGCATGCACAGACCAATGCTTTAACATGCATTCATTGGTCAGAACTAGTCATGAGTTCACCCCAATGGGTCAGAAAGTAGAGTCACAAAATGTATCCAAAAGGTTGAGTCAGAAATATTTGGTCAATAACACTGAAGATTGCCACAAGCAATTGTTTAATGTTTGTTTTGTTACTGGATTTATTTTATCTAGTCAGCTCTAAATAGAAGTAGGAATGAATAAATATGTAAATAAATGTAAAAGTAAAAACACTAAAAGTAACAATATGTATTTTGAATGTACCTAATACATAGGTATCGAAGAATGAGGAAGACGAGTATTGATATAACTCACCTACTTCTCTAGAAGCCCTATTAACTTTGCAATCTTTCTCATAATGCTCTTTCAGATGAAACTAATCCCCTAAAGGTTAAATAATAACTTTCCCATAGTCTCAGAATGAATAAGTGAGAGATCTGGGATGCAACCTGAGTCCTTTTGTCTTCAGAGGCTTATGTTCTTGGTTATTATATAATCTACGTTGTGCCAAACTGTAAGCACTTATTGAGCAACTATTATGATTTAGGCTTGTTGTTCATTAAGAGCACGTGCTCAGAAATCAAAATTCAGTAATTGTAGGGTTGTTTGTCTCCACCCCACTCTCTTCTAGTATTCCTCAAACCTTGGACAAATTATTAAAATTATCTTATTTTCACAATCTTCATCTGTTAAATATAGATACCAATGATAGTGCCTAGCTGAGATGTTTGTTATAGGAATAAAATGATTAAATATATGTAAACTACTGACAACAAAGCAATATAGTAAACACAATGGCAATGGGCTAATAAATTTTGCCTCCATTCTAATAGTTTTCTTACATTAAACATATCTGGATATAAACAATTCTGTGTAGTCACACATGGTATCTCACCTCCACCATTCTTGTCCTTGTACACACAGATGCTTACATTTTTCATTCAGTGCACATCAAAATGAAAGAGGATTCAGAAATTTGGTTTAAACAAGAACAAAAGTCCATCCACGGAACACTGCCATAAGGAATCACCTCAGTCAAAAACATTCAAAACTCAGACCTCAGCTGGGAAGGCCATGGTGACCATTTTGGGGAATTTTAAATGTGTTGTTCTTGCAGACTTTCTTAAAAAAGAAACAATACATTCTGAACGTTGTATAGGAACTCTTACTGAATTAAAAAGAATCAAACACATTAGAATAAGAAATGAATGACACACTTCTTCAACATGACAAGGCCGGTCCTCACACAAGTACCCAACAAGAGATAAAATTCAATACCTGGAGTTTTCAGTGTGTCCACATTCACCGTATAGCCTGGACCTGTCTCCTACTGACTTCCACCTGTTTTCAAAACAAGAGAACTCTTGATGAGCCAGTGCTTCACCTGTGATGAAGATGTAATGTCTGCAGTAAGAAAACGGTTTCAAAAACAAAGCACTGATTATTTTAAGGTTAGATTTTAAAACTTAGCACAGCATTAGCAGAAGTATATTGAAGTGTGTGGTGATTTTGTAGGAAAATAACTGCAGTTTTGAAGATAAGTGATATATGTATATTTATTTTTTATTTCATTAAAATATATTTTCCAATTGATTTTCTATTTATGTGGAGGCAAATTTTATTAGTCTGCCCTCATAATAATACTATTAATATAACACATAAAAATAGAAACTTTTATATTCTTGCAGTTAATGTTGTCAGATACCTTTGAGATTTTTCTTACTACTTCAGGCTTAAGACGGCTAAACTTGGGCTCTTATGGATGAAGCAATGTACCCGGTGTCACAGAACTCCTGAGTGGCATGCCTAAAATTGCTGTTCATATCACTTTGGCTGCTAAGTGCATTGTTGTCGCTGTCTTCAGTATTTCAGAAAACAGCTACTATGAGGGAGAACATTAAAAAAAAAAACACTGAAAATTCTGGAGCATTTTAACTTTGCCATTTTGATCTTTGAAAAGTACTGTCTGCTGGGTTTCTCTGCTTAAATTTGCTATTTTCTCTTTCCTTTCTTTTGTAAATCAGATCATATTTGGGGAAAAATATTTTAAAACTATGTAAATATCATGTTTCTCAATGAGAAATTGATAAAGTTTGAAACTCTCATTCTCTTATTTTAAAATTTGTTCCCTCTCTCTTTTTCTATATTGTCCTACACTCCCCTTCTGCTCTATGTAACCAATCATTTTATTTTTTTGTTTATCCTTCCTATATTTACTTTTCAGATATGTGTACAGCTTTCTTTCTTTAATAAAAGGTAGAATATTATAGTCTTTGTATTTTGTTTTACTTTATTGAACAGCTTTTTCTAGAAGTCACACAGCAGTTCATTAACATTTTTCTTATTGTTTTTTACAGGTGCATAGTATTCCATTGTGCAGATATACCAAAATTTATTCAACTACTTTTCCATGATTTGTATTTAAGTTGCTTCCAGTATATTGAAATTACAAACAACATTTGTAACTGAGTAAACTTGTGCACATATATTTTTGTTTTATTGGAGTTACAATCTCAAGGTATATTCTTAGAAATGGGTTTTATAGGTAAAAACACAAGTATACCTTTAGTGTAAGTATTGCTAGATTTACTTCCAGAAATATTGTGCCAGTGTGCATGCCTACAAGAAATATACAAATTTACCTCTTTTTGCTCATAGTTTCACCAGTAGAGTGCTTACATTACTTTTCAATTTCTGCATTTTTTTTGCAATTTGCTTGCATTTTTGTAGTCATAAGTGAGTTTGAACTTTTTTCTCCACAAATATGAAGGTTATTTTTTTTATTTGTTTTAGTGAATTGTGTTTTCATGTATTTTTCCAATTACTCTCTCTCTCTTTTTTTTTCTTTTTTGGTGTTTAGTCTCTTATTTATTAAAAATTGAACTGGAAAAAAATTTGCATCACTAATTTATGAAATAAACTGACAAGTTTATGGTTATTCTCATATTTTAACTTAAAGCTTTGCAATAATCATAAGACATGTATGTAAAAAATTAACTATGTAAACTACAACAGTATATATTTATAATAGAAATCTGATTGTCCGATAGACAGTTCTATCTGACTTTATACAGTACTAATTATAAAAGATCATTCATAAGCTGACATTCTCACAGTAATTTTTAGTAAACATTTTATGTTAGTCTAGGTTTGGATAATAGAGAGGATATCAAGAGTGTAGAAAAATTTCCCATGTATACTACAAGCAGTCTCCTGTATTATTAATACCTTCCATATAATGGCAGTTTGTTAAAATTAATAACCCAACATTGCTACAGTATTATTAACCAACATTTTTATTTTAATTTACATTTCCTTAGTTTTTATCTAATGTCATTTTTCTGTTCCAAGATTTTAAAAATAATATCATAGTACATTTAGTATTGGCACTGTTTACTTTCTTCATCTTTTTGCCTCTAACCTATCTGTATATATGTACTTTTATATATAAAGTGGTTTACCTTTAGACAACATATAAAAATATAACTGGCCTTGTTATTGTTGTTGTCTTAACCCACACTGACCACATTCATGCTTTAAGTATTATAGTTAGACGACTCACATTTAAAGTGACCATGGATATAGCTATGTTAACATCTTCTATGTTCGAACTGTTTTTCTTTTGCTGCATTTGTTTGTTTGTTTATTTGTTTGTTTTCATTCTTTTTATGCCTTCTCAGGGTTTAATTAAGCAGTTTATGTTATTATTGCTTTATCTTTTCTTTTTTTAATATTTATTTATTTATTTATTTTTAATTGTTTTTTGACAGAGAGAGAGAGAGACAGAGACAGAGAGACAGAGAGAGAACTGAACTGGGGGAACTCCCCAGTTCAGCACATGGGTCCGCACGGGCCGGGGCCGGGATTCGATCCTCGGTCCCCCGGCGCTGCAAAGTGAGTGCTTAACCCACTGAGCCATCCTGGCTTCCCCTGTTTTATCTTTCTTAATCCATGAATTATATGTCTTTAAATTTTGTTGGTGTTGCCTTTGAGTGTTTAACACACACATTTATAAGTAATCAAGGTCTACTTTCAAATAACACTATATTACTTCATGGGTAGCATAGGTACCTTATAACATAATATTCCTAATCTCTTCTTCTCATCCCGCATAATATTCCTGTCATTCATTTCACTTATTCATATGCTATAACCACCAGATACATTGTTACTATAACTCTCAACAATATTCATCTATAAGATCAATTTAAAATGAGACAAATAGAAAATATTTTAGTTTGCCTTCATTTAACACTTAGAAGCAATAACGACGTAGTAGAAACAAGTACATCTAGTATGCAAACTTGCTTGCTCATATCATTCAGATACCTGAGTTCTTCTATGAAATGACTGATTTTCAAACTGGAACAAGAAATGCACAATGTAAGCCTAAAAAAATTAAGTAGTTTCCAAAAGTAAGAAAGCTTAAAAAAAAAGGCAATAAAGAAAGAAATGAAAAGAAAAAGAAAAGGCCTGCAAGTGTGAGGTCTGTTAAGGGAACACAGAAGCTAACTGAAAAAAAAAAAAAAAAAAAAGAAGAAGAAGAAAAAACTCTCTGATAATAAAAATAATTATAACCCAAAGTATACAATAAATATCCAAAAATATACACTGATGTAAATAACTGGATACATAAATAAATGGAGCGAGAAGACAAATCTATGCAAAAATTTCCAAACAATTTTTGTAGATACTTCACGCTTAAGGAGGAAAAGCATATACCCACCTCCTGATGTGTGGACTGCACATAGTGACTTCCTTCCAAAGACTTTAATGTTTTGGGAAGAAATATTATTTTACCTTTCACCTTCTTAAGTTCTTCTGGCAGTTCTAATAACCAAATTAATAAAGGGCTAATTAACAATATAAATAACCAAATTTATTACACAGGGGTTCCTTAAGAATATGACTGAAGGGAAACAGAGTAGTTGAGGTTTATATGCCATTATGGAATAAGAAGAAAGAGGCAGCAATCTAAAATTTCATAGGGAAAGTAGCCAATTCACAAGTAGATGAGAAGAACAAACATGTGGTAAAGCAGTTCTTGCTGGGCCACATAGTAACAATGGGACACAGAAGGGAGTTCAACAAAAGGATTCACTAGATTTTTTTTTCTTTCCTCCACACTTTATTCATATAGGCTAAGGTGAATAGCTTAAGTGAATAGTTCCCTCTCTTTAAGCAGGTATTTCTATCTGAACTCCACTAAGGCAAGTAAAGAAGGAGAGTCAGTTTCTTTCTGAGCCCTTCCCCTTTTCTTTTTCTTAAAAATAACCTGCACAAAATAATGTACTAAAAGATGTACTTGGGGATGACAAACTCTGGTCCCCCTCTCTATGAAAAGAGGAAGGGAAAGGTAACATGATAATATAAAAACCTTGCAAAAAATGTAACACCTCAGCCAGGTGATCAAGGTCAATATTTACAATGAGAAGTCAGATTGATAGTAATTTATATACCCCTGATATGTTGTGATGAGAATGGCACTTTTCCCGTTGTAGTATTTGTACCAAAAATACACAACCCCATTTTATTCATACAGAATATATTAGACAAATCCCACCTGAAGGACATTCTACAAAATGCCTGATCAATATTACTCGACACTGTCAAAATCCCCAAACCACAAGAAAATTCTAAGGATCTCTTAGAGCCCAAAGGCACTTAAGAAAACATAACTAATAAATATAATGTGTTGGGGAAGCCGGGATGGCTCAGTAAGTTAAGTGCTCACTTTACAACCCCAGGGACTGAGAACCGAATTCCGGCCCTGGCCCATGCAGACCCATATACTGAACTGGGGAGTGCCCCCAGTTCAGTTCTCACCGGGGTGAGACACCGGCCCAGTTCCTGCCCTGTGCAGCCCTGTGCCCACCTGTGGAATGAAACTATGTGGAAAAATCGATGATGTGCAACTATGGAGACTGTTCTGGTCCCTCCCCCTTCTCTCTGTCTCTGTATCTCTCTCTCTCTCTGTAAAATCAATAAAAATAAATCTTTAAATATAATGTGGTATCCTCAAACAGAAAGAGGACACTATCTGACAATAAGAAAGTCTGAGTAAAGTATGAGTGTTAATCAATACACAATGTATCAATATTGGTTCATTATTTATAGTTTATGAATCTATCATAAGATGTTAAGAGGAGAAACTGGTTAGAGGAGATATAGTTTAACTTATTCTATCTTCACAACCATTTGACAGGACACCATGCAATCATTTTTTAGGTCTATAATGAGAACTTTTGTACCACAAGTTGCAGAAAATAGAGAAGATATGGGGGTAGACACTTTGCAACATAGAAAATAATAAGTAGAAAATAAATTTAGGGCAAAAAAAAAATCAAGCTCTAAGAACTTGTCATCTGGACAGAACAGTCCTTGTAAAGTGATACTAAAGATGTAGGAGCTATGTGAGCCTGAGAACTTCTAGTCAGAGCTGAAAATATGAAAGAAGGGAAGAGTGGAACAAGGTCCATGTTCTCTAGGAGCTCCCAGCATGAGTGTTTATCCCCTAAGACTGCTGACTACATGCTTTACTTTGTAACAAGTATCTGTAGTCCTCTTGCCTACTCTCTCTCATATCTTCAAAATGTATTACCTGGATGACTGTCTCATTTTATTATTATTCCTGCCATAATTCCGGCCCTGTAAAAATTCCATAGACAGTTTTTGCAATATCTTCCCCCTTTGTAACTTAATGTCATTGGTCATTTGACCTTGCTTTAGCTCAGTAAACCATCATTTCTTGCCTGTGTTCATGAAAGAGCACCCTGTTTCTTTCCCCTGATTTCACTCAGAGTTCCCAATCGTCAATTTTCAGCAATGCATCCAGAGTTATTTTCAAATGAAAAGGATTTCACTCTTCTGCTCATAGAGCCTTCTAGTGGCTTCCCTGCTCCTTCAGCATTAAGGCATAAGTCACTTCAAAAGCCTTCCATACCCTTCTAACTCCATTTCCTTTCACTCTCCCTTGAGCACAATTTTCTTTCCACTGTCTATGATGTTTTGCAAGCACACCAAAGCTGCTCTCACTCAGGGTATGAGACCAACTATCTGCTCTGCTGGAACTGGTCTCTAAAAATCACTCCTCCCTCCTGCTTTGTGTTCTTCACTCATTTTCTACCTCATTGCCTCAATAACACATCACAGGTATCAGCACTAAATTCCTGTTTCCTCTC
>PVKE010043690.1:0-13278 GCA_004027555.1 Craseonycteris thonglongyai | reverse complement strand
CTTCAGTGCATATTTATTTTTATTTTACTTTTTGACAGATAGAGAGAGAGACAGAGACAGAGACAGCTAGAGAACCGAACTGTGGGAACTCCCCAGTTCAGCATGTGGGTCCTGCCTGGGCCGGAGCCGGGATTCGATCCTCGGTCCTCGGGGCCTCAAAGCGAGCGCTCAACCCGCTGAGCCATCCCGGCTTTCCCTCCCCCGCCCCCTCTGTGATTTCTTAATTTATCTATTTAGACTATTGGCTTCCTAGTATGAATATTTATCACTCACATCACCCAAGCCCCTAGTGTGTCTCCTTCTACTATGCAAATCGGCCATATTTCACTGAATCTAAGACATTGCCCATTGTAAGAAACACCTTTATATACCACTAAAAAGAAAAAAAGTTACCAAAATAACAACAAAAATTTTTTATCACTTAGAATTTTTCTTGAAAAATTTCTTGAAAAAATTCTTGAGAGAGATCCTTTCAACTTTAGATATATAATTTATTATATATGGTACTTCTGTGCATGCATGCAATAAAAAGAAACATATAAGCAAACAGAATGGTTAAAGTAGTTATTAATTAATTAAAAGATTTATTTTATTGTTTGAGAAAAAGTGAGAGAAAGAGAGAGAAGGGGAGAGGGCTCAGAGCAGTCTCCATAGTTGTACATCATTAGTTATGATATAGTTTCATTCCACACGGGTGGATGTGGGGCTGTGTGGGGGCGGGAACTGAACTGGGGGCCTCCTGCCCTTTGCTGCCATTCTGGCAGGTACCAGTTGCACTGCAGTTCACCATATGGGTTTGCATAAGCCAGGGCTGGGACTCAAACCCTGAGCCTGGTGGTTACGAGAAAAGCACTCAACCTGCTGAGCTATCCTGGGATCCCTGATTAAAGTATTTTAAAAACTTCTTTGCAGTGTCCCATTCTTTTGAATCAACATTTTTTTCTCCAAGATGTCAATGCCCTTATTTATTTATATAATATAACATCATACTCTGTACCATCAAAAGTATTGTGATATAGCATTTTAAAAAAGAGGCAGGGGAGACGTCATCCAGATGGTGGTGTGAGAGGAGCTCTTGAAGCCTCTCCTGGAAAGTCAACAATTTAAACTAAAATCCAACCAGAGAATCCCTAAGTGGTGCACAGCCTCAGGTGAGAGACTCACTCATCACAAGAAAATTCCTAAAGCTGAAGAAACGGAGGCAAGTGAGAAAGGGAGCCGTGTGGAGACACCACAGAGCGCGACCTGGAGACCCACCCAGTGACGACCCAGAGGCTGACCCGAGTCCCGCAGAGGAGAGACTGACGGAGGCGGGAGCACGGGGGTGCGGGCCCAGGAGCAGAACGACTCTGGGCGGGTGGGAGGCCTGGAGCGGACAGAGGCGGAGGCGCAGACGCCAGAGCGCAGGGTGGACGGAAATGCGGGCGCGGCCGACGGTGGCGACAAGCCCTGGTGGGGGTGCGGGGGGCACAGCCGGGGTGTGGGGGAGGGCAGCTGGAGAAGGGGGCAGGAGGCCAGAGCAAGGACCAGCAGCAGCCAGAGTTGAGCGCGGGTGACCAGAATGAGGATCCGGCTGCCAGTGCTTGACTCAGGTGGCTGGAGCTGGGGGCCCGCGGAGTGTGCGACCGGCAACTGGAGCCGGAGGTGGGTGTTCCGGTGGCTTGAGCGCTGGCGCAGGGAGTGTGCTGGCGGCTCAGGTGCAGAGTGGCCCTCAGTGAGGTGAGGCCCCAACCGGAGCACTGCGTGGCCTTGGACACGTAGCCTGGCTGCTTCCCCTTGCTGTCTCCCAGGGCTCGCCCCGCAGGCCTTGCCCACAGCAGGCCTTCAGTGAGCTGCTACCAAGAAGCCGCCATTGCCCTGTGAGGCAATCAGAGTTGCATTTTTTCCCAAAAAACCCTGCCCCCACTCTTCCTGCTGAAGTCAGCAGAGGGATTTAGGTGTGGCAGCTTCTGACAGCAGTGGGATCTGAGAGGCATAGAATACCATCTCCCACCATACCTTCCCAAAGAGAAGGCATACAGAGACCAGGGCAACTGAGTCAAGAGAAGCCCACCTCCTAGGAAGTCTCCCACTGTGAGAAAACAAAATAAATAAGAGGAAATATTATAAGACACTAACACTAGCTAGGAAGTAAAAGAAACATCTACCAAGGGAAAAGTCCTCATGTCCAGGAAACGAAATGCTCCAGCAGCAATGAATACCCCTTTGAACAAAGGAGCTCAGAAAGAAAGAAAAATCTCCAGAAAAGGAAGTGGAAGATAAGGAATTATATGCGCTAAATAACAGAGAATTCAAGGCTGCAATTATAAAAATACTTAAAAAGATCAAAGAAAGCTGGCGGACTACACAGAAGGAGCTAAGTGATCTCAGAAAGGAAATTGAATCTATGAAAAAGATGCAAATAGAAATTCTGGAGATAAACAACACAAATGAAATGAAAAACAAATGAAATAAGAAAGTAAATAGCTAGCATAGGGAGCAGAGCTGACCAGATGGAGGAAAGAATTAGTGAAATCGAAGACAAAAATTTGGAAATGTCACAGAAGGAAGGAGAGACCTAAAAGCTAAAAGAAATGAAAGATCTCTACAAGAACTATCTGACTCCATTAGAAAAAATAATATAAGAAGAATAGGTATTCCAGAGAGAGCAGAGGATGAGAAGGGCACAGAGAATTTACTCAGACAAATAGTAGATGAGAACTTCCCAAGTCTATGGCAAGAACTGGAACCTCAAATCCAAGAAAAAAAACAGGACCCCTAGCTATTTGAATCCTAACAAACCCTCTCCAAGGCACATTATACTGATGATATCAAAGGTCAATGACAAAAAAAGAATTCTCAAGGCAGCCAGAAGAAAGAAAACCATAACCTATAAAGGAAGGCCCATCAGGTTATCATCAGATTTCTCAAAAGAAACTCCACAAGCCAGAAGGGAATGGAACAAAGTATTCAAAATATTAAAGGAGAAAAATTACCAGCCAAGAATCCTATACCCAGCAAAGTTATCCTTTAGATATGTAAGAGAAATAAAGACCTTTTCAGACATACAAAAACTGAAGGAATTCGCCAGCACAAGGCCAGCATTTCAAGAAATACTGAAGGAGTAGATTGGACCTGAAACAAAAAGTAAAAGTAAATAGGGATAAACCGGACAAACAAAAATATAAAAAGGGGAGGAAATAAAGACTTAAGTTTCCAAAGAGAATGGAGGTAAGAAACATACTTAAGAAAAGGAACCACTGCACATATAAAACTCTCTTTTATATAAAGTTCATGGTAACCACTGAAAAAGAACTTAGAACTGGGACACATACCAATAAAAGAAGAGAATACAGAAAAAACAGTCATAAACACCATCAAATTAAAATAATCAAAGGGAAGAAAAGAGCAAAGAAGCAATAAACAAACAAACTAAAAAACGTTACCAGAAAACAAAAGATAAAATGGCTATAGGAAATCCTCATATATCAATCATTACCCCTAATGTAAATGGACTGAACTCACCAATAAAAAGACACAGAGTAGCAAACTGGATTAAAGAACAAAAACCAACCTTATGCTGTCTACAAGAGACACACCTCAGCCACAAAGACAGACACAGACTCAAGTTGAAAGGGTGGAAAAAAATACTCCAAGCAAATGGCACCCAGAGAAAAGCAGGTGTAGCCATATTTATATCTGACAAAGCAGACTTGAGGATCAAAAAGATGAGACAAAAATGGACATTTCATTATGATAAAGGGGACAATATAACAAGAACACATGACAGTAATATAGATGCCCCCAACCAAGAAGCACCCAAATTTACAAAGCAGCCACTAACAGATTTAAAAGGAGAAACCGACAAAAACACAATTACAGTAGGGGACTTAAACACCCCATTGACAACCATGGACAGATCATCCAAACAGAAAATAAATAAACAAGTATCAGCTTTAAATGATACATTACAGCAACTGGACACAATTGACATTTACAGGACACTTCATAACTACCACACAGGACTATACATCCTTTTCTGGTGCACATGGAACTTTTTGAGGATAGACCACATGCTGGGACACAAAGCTAGCCTCAGAAAATTTAAGAAGATCAAAATCATACCAAGTGTGTTCTCTGATCACAAAGCTTTGAAATTAGAGATCAACTACAAAAAGAAACAGGAAAAACCACATATACATGGAGATTAAACAACATGTTATTAAAAAATGACTGGATCAAAGAAGAAATAAAAGAAGAGATTAAAACATACATAAAAACAAATGACAATGGAAGCACAACATTCATGCTACAATTACTGATATGTAACAAAAGCAGCAATGAAAGGGAAATTTATATCACTACAGGCCTTTCTCAAGAAACAAGAAAAATCACAAGTAAACAACCTAATATCACACCTTCAAGAACTGGAAAAAGAAGAACAAAAAAACCCAAAGCCAGCAGAAGGAAGGAAATAATAAAAATTAAAGCAGAACTAAATGAAATAGAGAATAAAAAAAAAAAAAAGAAAAGAAAAATTAATGCAACAAAGAACTGGTTCTTTGAAAAAAAATAATAAAATTTACAAACCCCTGGCTAGGCTCACCAAGGGAAAAAGAGAAAACACACAAATAATTCAAATTAGAAATGAAAGAGGGGAAATTATAATGGATACCACAGAAATACAAAGGATCATACAAAAATACTATTAAGGACTATATGACACCAAATTTTGCAACCTAGAAGATATGGACATTTTTAGACACATATAGTCTACTTAGACTGAATCAAGAACTAGATAACCTAAATAGACCAGTTAACAGTAAGGAAATTGAAACAATCATCCAAAACCTTCCCAAAAGCAAGAGTCCAGGACCAGATGGTCTCACTAATGAGTTTTACCAGGCATTCAATGAAGAACTAACACCTATCCTCCTCAAACTTTTCCAAAAATTGAAGAAGAGCCAATACTTCCCAACTCATTTTATGAGGCCAACTTTACCCTAATACCAAAGCCTGACAAGGACATCACAAAAAAGGAAAACTGTTGAACAATACATATCTCTGATGAACACCAATGCAAAAATCCTAAAGAAAATACTAGCAAATATGATATAACAATGCATTAAAAAGATTATACATCACGATCAAGTGGGATTCATCTCAGGGGCACAGGATGGTTCAACATACGCAATTGATCAATGTGATACACCACATAAACAAAATTAAAGATAAAAACCATATGATATATCAATAGATGCATAAAAAGCATTCAACAAGATACAACATCATTTATGATCAAAGCACTTAACAAAATGGGTATAGAAGGAAAATACCGCAACATAATAAAGGCCATATATGACAAACCATCAGCAAATGTCATACTGAACTGGGAAAAACTGAAACTTCTTCTTCTAAAATCAGGAATGAGACAGGGATGTCCCTTGTCACCACCACTATTCAGCATAGTGCTGGAAGTTCTAGCCAGAGTCATTAGGCAGGAAAAAGAAATAAAAGGCATCCAAATTGGGGATGAAGAAGTTAAACTGTCACTTTTTGCAGATGACATGATCCTTTATATAGAAAACCTTAAAGACACCACCAGAAAACTGTTAGAAATAATGAATACAGTAAAGTTGCAGGATACAAAATCAATGTACAAAAATCCACAGCTTTTTTGTATACAAGCAACAAAACTTCAGGAAAAAAAAATGAGAAAAACGATACCATTTGCGATCAAAACAAAAATAAAATACTTAGGAATAAACTTAACAAAGAACATGAAGGACTTATACACAGAAAACTATAAGACACTATTACAAAAAACTGAAGAAGATACAAAGAAATGGAAGGATATTCCATGTTCATGGAATGGAAGAATCAACATAGTTATAATGGCTATATTACCCAAAGCAATATACAGATTTAATGCCATTCCCATCAAAATCCCACAGACACTTTTCAAGAAATAGATAAAAAACTATGAGATTCCTATGGAATCACAAAAGGCCCCGAATTGCCAAAGCAATCCTTCAAAAAAAAAGAAAAGGCTGGAGGCATCACACTCCCTCACTTCTGTCTATACTACAAAGCATCAATAATCAAAACAGCTTGGTATTTGCAGAGAAACAGAGATACAGACTAATGGAACAGAATTGAAAAACCCATAAATAAACCCACAAATATATGGACAGATAATCTTTGACAAAGGAGAAAAAAATATACAATTGGGAAAAGAAAGCCTCTTCAGTAAATGGTGCTGGGAAAATTGGAAAACCACATGCAAAAGAATGAATCTGGACTGTGAACTGTCACCATATACCAAAATTAACTCAAAGTGGATTAAGGACCTCCACATAAGATCCGAAACTATAAAGTGCATAGGAGAAGGCATTGACACTAAACTTATAGACCTTGGGCTCAGAGAGCACTTTATGAACTTGACCCCAAAGGCAAGGGAAGTAAAAGTAAAAATAAATGAACGGGACTATATCAAACTAAAAAGCTTCTACACAGCAAAGGACACCATCAACAAAGTAAAAAGGAAAGCAACTGAATGGGAGAAAATATTTGCAAATATTGTCTTTGATAAGGGGCTAATATCTAAAATATATAAAGAACTCATACAACTCAACAACAAAAAAACAAACAATCCAATTAAAAAATGGGCAGAAGACCTAAACAGGCACTTCTCCCCTGAAGACATACAAACAGCCAACAGATACATGAACAAATGCTCCACATCACTAGCAATTAGGGAAACGCAAATTAAAACCATAATGAGATACCACCTCACACCTGTTAGAATGGCTATAATCAACAAGACAAGGAATAACAAGTGCTAGAGAGGCTGTGGACAAAAAGGAACCCTCATACACTGCTGGTGGGAATATACCGGTAAATTGGTACAACTGCTATGGAAGGCTGTATGGAGATTCCTCAAAAAACTAGGACTGGAATTGCCATATGACCCAGCCATCCCTCTCCTGGGTATCTACCTAGAAAACCTGAAAACCTTAATCCACAAAGATACATGTACCCCAATGTTCATCCCAGCACTGTTCACAGCGGCCAAGTCGTGGAAACAACCAAAGTGTCCTTTGATAGATGCTTGGATAAAGAAGTTGTGGTATATTACTACAATGGAATACTACTCAGCAATAAGAAAAGAGGAAATACAGCAATTTGTGACAACATGGACGGACCTTGAAAACATCTTTTTTTTTTAAGATTTATTTTATTGATTTTTGACAGAGAGAAACAGAGACAGAGGGAGACAGAGAGAAGGGGGAGGGCCCAGAGCAGTCTCCATAGTTGACATTAGTTTTCCATAGTTTCACTCCACAGGTGGGCACAGGGCTGTGCAGGGCAGGAACTGGGCCGGAAGCCTCCCACATAGGTCCCGGCAAGAACTGAACTGGGGCACTCCCCAGTTCAGCATGTGGGTCCGCATGTGCCGGGGCCGGGATTCGATCCTCGGTCCCTGGGGCCTCAAAGCGAGCACTTAACCCGCTGAGCCATCCCAGCTTTCCCCAAAACATCTTATTAAGTGAAATAAGTCAGACTGAAAGAATAAAGAAACATATGACCTCATTTATAGGTGGGATATAAAACTGAAAGTAACAAAGAAACAAAAACTCATGGACACAGTCAATAGTTTAGTGGTTACCTGAGGGTAATGGGGAGGTGGGTGGGTGAGCTGGGGTGGGGGGAGTAGGGAGGGGGCATCAAATATATGGTGATGGAAAGTGAGCTGATTCTGGGTGATGAACACATAATGTGATGTATAGACAATGTAATGTAGAATTGTACTCCTGGAAACAATGTAATTGATATCAATCAATGTCACCCCAATAAATTTAACAATAAAAAAAATACTTATGGGGAAGCTGGGATGGCTCAGTGGGTTAAGCGCTCACTTTGCAGCGCCGGGGACTGAGGATCAAATCCTGGCCCCGGCCCCTGTGGACCCATGTGCTGAACTGGGGAGTTCCCCCAGTTCAGTTCTCTCTCTGTCTCTGTCTCTCTGTCTCTCTCTCTCTGTCAAAAACAATAATAAAAAATAAATAAATAAATAAAAATAAAATAAAATAAAATAAATAAAAACCTGCCAGGTCCAGAAAGCAAAGCCAACTTTAAAAAAAAACAACAAAATCTTAAAAAAGAGGTAAGGATCCACTGTCATCAGTGGGAATTTCTTCTAAACCACTGGAATTTATTTTGCAAGTTTTGATTCTATTACTTTTATGATTTTTCCAAAAGGTATACATAAATGAAAACTACTTAGAGAAAACCTGGGCTTATATTCTTTCCTCAAATAGTCCTTAGCTGGTTTGTGAAATGTCTGGGACCAACAGTTATTCACCACTAGGACAAACAATTGTGTTTGCACTTGGCAATGGCAAGTATTTGTATCAGAATGGGGGTGCTGAGTAGACTGCCACCCAGGGGTCTGCCATTAAGGAATCTACTAATACATTGATAGAGAATTCCTGGAAGGGGTAAGATTTAAGTGGTGCTATCATTCGAAAAAATTCTGAGGCCTTGGTGAAGGTTTTATAATGACCATGACCAAGTTTCCTTGGGTCACAGAGAAGAGAACCTACCCAAAGGTGTTTTCACCAGTTTGGAGTAGACCAGCACACTCTTTTTGGGCCTTCAGAGCTGTGTAATCCTTTCAAGCAAAAGTGGAAAGCAATAGGCATTATTGTTTATACAAGACCATTCCTTGCCTACAAGAAGTGGTAGCATGGAGTCTTCATTTTAACCAATTATGATTTATATTTCTTTATGTAGATCCAAGTTTTTTTTTATGACATTTTATACCACCTTCCTGAAGAACTTCCCTTAGCATTTCTTGTAGTGCAGTTTCATGGTAATAAATTTTCTCAGCTTGTATTTTTCTGAGAAAGTATTTCATTTTTATTTTAAAAGTATTTTCACTGGGTATGGAATGCTGAGTTGACAGTTTCTTCCTTCAGTGCTTTAAAGATGTCACTCTATTATCTTTTGGCTTGCAGAGTTTCTGGTGAGAAGTGTACTTTGCTCCTCTGAATAAAGTCTTTTTTCTTTGGCTGCTCTCAAGATTTTCTCTTTACCTTTGGTTTTTGGAATTTTGAATATGTTGTGTCCAAGCATGTGTAGTAGTTAAAAAATATGTATACAAATTCTTTGATATTTTAAGAGGTGGAACTTAATTTCTTTCCTCTTAAGTTTGGGGTGAACTTAGAGATTTGCCTTTCCTCCTCAGGTACAAGATGGTATTTTTATTTTCACTTAATTAATTTGATATTTGTATATATTGCAAAATTATCACAAGTTTAGTTCACATCACCATACATAGTTACAATATATTTTACACTACATCCCATTTATTACATCATTACTTATAACTGGAAGTTTGTACCTTCACCTCCTGTACTTATTTTACTACAAACCCCCACCTCTGGCAACCATCAAACTGTTCTTTGTATCTATAAGCTTGTTTTTGTTATTATTGTTTTAGATTCCACAGAGGTGAGATCATATAGTATTTGTATTTCCCTGACTTATTTCACTTAGCATAATGCCTTCAATGCCTATCCATGTTGCAAATGACAAGATTTCATTCTTTTTTATGACTAAATAATATTCTAGTAATGTGTAAGATATGCATATGTGTATGTATGTATGTATATGTGTGTATGCATATGTATACATATGCATATGTGTATGTGTGTGTCTATACACACACACATACATACATACACATGCACACTAATATATATATACACACATACATACATATATAAATTTGTCCGGTCATTCATTGATGGACACTCATTTCCATATCTTAGCTATTGTAAATAATATTGCAGTGAACATACATATATCTTTTCAAATTAGTGTTTTTTGTTTTCTTTAGCTAAATACCCAGAACTGGAACTGCTGGATGGTATGGTGGCTCTATTTTATTTTTTGAGGAACCACCGAAGACTCAGTTCTAATGGAGAGAGTATGGTGGGGACAATGGTGTACTACTTCTGAGACCTAGATCATACAAGATAGTGTTGCTCTGCCTAACTCTTAGATTACTTTGGAGATGCTAACTGCCATATTGCAAGGATTTTAAGCTGGTAGGCTTCAGTCACGAGAAAATTACATATTTTATTGCCAGAAAAAGCCAGATGGATGAGAAGTTGCTGTAATGGGAAGAATCTATCAAAGATAGCCATATCCTCTGCCCCCTTCCTCCCAAAAAGGTAGAAACCCAAATCATGAAATGGTGCCATAGGAAGCTTGTTGAGTGATTTGTTCTGCTAGGAAGTACTTGGTAATCATCTGTTTTGTGTCTGGGTTTGCCCAGATAAACTACAATTTTGTAATTTTAACCTTTTTTAAAAATTGTTTTTGACAGAGACAGAGACAGAGACAGAGAGAAGGGGGAGAGCCCAGAGCAGTCTCCATAGTTGAACTTCATCAGTTTTTGACATGGTTTTGTTCCACACAGGTGGGCGGGGCCCAGCAGGGCCAGAACTGGGCTGGGGGCCTCCAGCATGGGAGGTGCGCCCCCTTGAGCCAGGGGCCAAATGGGGGGGTGGGGTGGTGGCAGAACCGAACTGGGGGCTTCCTGCATGGGAAGCACACCCCAGTTCAGTATATGGGTCCACACAGGCTGGGGCCAGGATTTGATCCTTGGTCCCCAGGGCTGCAAAGTGAGCACTTGACCAGCTGAGCCATCCCAGGTTCCCCAATTTTAACCTTTGATGCAGCTTTAGGTTCACAGTAAAGTCGAGTGGGAAGGACAGAGTTCCCACGTGCCGTCCCACACCCGCTAAAAGCCTCCCCTCATCAACCTCAGAGTGGCACACTTGTAACACTGATGGACCAATACTGACACTTCATTATCAGCCAAAGATCATAGTTTACAACAGGGTTCACTTTTTGTGTTGCACATTCCATGGATTTTGACAAATGTATAATGTTATGTACCCACCATGACAGTATCCTATAATTTCACTACCCAAAAAATCCTGTGCTCCACCTATTCATCCACATCCACTCAAACTCCTGGCAACCACTGATACATTTTACTGTTTTCATAGTTTTTCCTTTTCCAGTATCATATAGTTAGAAACATACAGTATGTAAATGTAGCCTTTTCAGATTTGCTACTTTCACTTAGTAATATCAATTTACATATGTTTGCATGGCTTGATAGTTCTTTTTAAATTATTGAATAATATTCCACTATCTGGTGTATTACAGTTTGCTTATCCATTTGCCTTATTGAAGAATTCTTGGTTGTTTCCAAGTTTTGGATACTCTGAATTAAGCTGCTATAAGCATGTGTGTGCAGGTTTTTGTGTGGACATACATTTTCAATACTTTTGCAGGATCCTGTGGTAAAAGTATGGTTACTTTTCCAAGAAACTGTCAAACTGTTTTCGAAAGTGGCTGTGCCATTTTGCATTCCTACCAGCAACGAATGAAAGTTTTTTGCTCCACATGCTCGCCAGCATTTGTGTTGTATCAGTTCTTGGCCTTTATTTATTGATTTATTTATTGTTAAATATAATGGGGTGGCATTGGTTGGAAACAATTAGATAGTTTCCAGATGTACAAGTCCTCATCACATCATTCATGCATCGCACTATGTGCCCACCACCCAGGATCAGCTTCCCTTCCATCACCATATATCCGGTGCCCACTCCCACCTCACTCTGCTACTCTCCCTCCCCCGTCCTCTCCCCTCTCCAGGTAACCAAAAGGGGCTAATATCAAAAAATATACAAAGAACAGTTCTTGGCCTTTTCAATAGGTGTATAGTGGTATCTCATTTTAATTTGCAATTCCCTAATGACATACTTGTATGATGATGAGCATCTTTTCATATGCTTACTTACCATCTGTATCTCTTCTTTGATGAAATGTCTATTCATCTTTTGTCCATTTTGTAATCTGGATATTTTCTTATTGTTGAGTTTCAAGAACTCTTTGTCTATTTTGGACACCAGTCCTTTATCAGATAATGTGTTTTGAAAATATTTTCTCCCAGGCTATGGGTTGTCTTCTCAGTATCTTGACATTTATCTTCGATACATTAAAAATAACCTACAGTATGCTGGGATGGCTCAGTGGGTTGAGTGCCTGTCTTGAAGCCCCTGGGGTCTGAGGATTGAATCCTGGCCCCAGCTCGTGCTGACCCTTATGCTGAACTGGGGTGTGTCTCCAGTTCGGTTCACACTGGGGTGAGCCACCTATGTCGGAGGCCCCTGAACTGGTTCCTGCCCTGCGCAGTTCCACTATATAGAAAACTAATGACGTGCAACTATGGAGACTGCTCTGGGCTCTCCCCTTCTCTCTGTCTCTCTCTCTGTCAAAAATAATAAAAATAAATTCTAGTAAAATAAAATAACCTACTTTCTAAAGGATTTTTTCTTTAAATTGAGATATTTTTTGATATAGAGATAATTCACATCATAAAATTCACCCTTTAATGTGTACACTGAGTTATGTAACCATTACCACTATGTAATTCCAGCACATTTTCATTATTCCAAGAAGAACCTCCCTACTCATTATCAGTCATTCCCACTCCCCTCTTCTCCCAGCCCCTAATCTATTTAGTGGCAACCACTAATCTATTTTCTCTATGGATTTGCCTATCTGGACATTTTCATACAAATGGAATCATAATATGTGCTCTTTTGTAACTGGCTTCTTTCATTTAGCATGTTTTCAAGGTTCATCCACATTGCAGCAAAAATCAATACTTCATTCTTTTTAAGGGTATAGATATACCAAATTTTGTTTATCCATTCATCATTTGGATGAACATTTGTTTTCTACTTTTGACTTTTTTTTTTTGAATATTCAAGTAACAAGGTTTTGTGTGGGCATATATTTTCATGTCTCTTAGGTATATACTTAGGAGTGGAATTGTATGTCCATGCTGGGACATATGGAAACTCTTATGTTTAATCTTTTCAGAGACTGCTAGAGTCTTTTCAAATTAATCTGCATCCTCATGAACACTTGTTACTTGTTTTTGATTACAGTCATTCAGTGTGTAGTGATACCTCATTGAAGTTTCGATTTGCATTTTCCTGATGGCTAATTGATGGCTTAATGGCCATTATTGTATCTTCTTTGGAGAAGTGTTTACTCAGATCTTTTCTCCATTTTTATTTTATTTTAAAGATTTTTTATTGGAGAGAGAGAGAGAGCAAGAGAGAGCGAGAGCGAGAGAGCGTGAGAGCGAGAGAGAGAGCGTGAGAGAGAGAGAGAGAGAGAGCGTGAGAGAGAGAGAGAGAGAGA
>PVKE010043689.1:0-13274 GCA_004027555.1 Craseonycteris thonglongyai | reverse complement strand
TGTACAGAATGGTACCCTGTAACTGGGCCATGGCCTGGGATTCCTAAGTCATACACAAGTTAGATACTAAGTGGGTTCCTGTGTCTCCCTGTATGTACCAAAAAGGGAGGAGGCATATAATTTTCATTTTCTCAAGACCATTGGAAGATGACAAGAAATAAGACAGAACACAATAGGAGATCCTGTTTTGTATACAGTGGATTACATACAAAAAATGTCATGACTTTTGAGGTTAAAAAAGTCATTCATAGAATTACAGAGTTTCAGTTCTAGATAGTATCCCGGGTAGTTTTATCCATCCACACTTACTAAGTGTTCAGTACCTATTTCTTGCATGAATGACACTCATAGTGCAACATTATCATTGCCAATTTATCTTCTTATTTACATAGCAAACAAAACTATGACCCCCCCCCGCAAAAAAAAAATATCAATGAAGACAGATATACTTCAACTGTAATACAAATCACGTTATTTCATGGAACTTACTTGCTTTAACAAATAGTCTTGTTCCTGTCCCAAAGACAACTTTGAAGCCTCCAGTATTTCCCACAGTGATTGGTGCTATGACAAAATGAGCCATTTCCTTTTCCTTCCATTTTTATTCAATAGATGGGAAACAGGTCTAGAGACCCTATGGGAAGGTACTAATAAGAGTGCTATTTTGTACTCTCCTAGTAAAACCCATTTTTTTTTTCTTTTCCTGTTCATGAACATATCTCCCACCTCCTACCTACTGGAAGGTTAGTTCATCAAATAGTAATCACTATTCTGTGAGCTCTAGGCACCAGGGTCTCCAGGTTTTAGTCCCAACCCTCATTCTCATGGACATGATGATATTAGACAATTCAACCAACCTCACTTATTAGAAAAATAAAGAGGTCTGAATAATATGATTTCTAAGCTCCCTTCTGGGCCTAAAATTCTATGATCTAGCAATGCATTTTCCTATAACTCACAAATGAGTCAGGCACTTGCAGATCAGTTACTCTGCTGACTGGTCTACCTGGGGGAAATCTAAGACTAGTGAAGGAAAGGGAAAATCTCTCTCTTCTCTCCACTGAACTTTTTGCTTTTTCATTAATGGGGAAGAGAATCCTTTGGACATTTGAGGCATTCATGTCAATATTTTCCAAAGCTCCATCTCTAAACCATGCAAATATCCAAGAATACAAATGATACATTCCATATATTTTCTTGCTCACTGTGATTGATATTACCTCTCATTTCTAAATAAAACCTGGCACAGGCCCTATGACATAATGTAGTAGAAAGAACAAGGCTTTGAGACCAGGCAGGTAGACCCTGGTTTGAATTTAGACTGTGACACACACTAATCCTGGGATCTTGGACAATTCTCTGAGCCTCAGGCTTTTTTTCTGTAAAATAGAGTCTCCTGCCCTATAGAGTTGTTTGAAGACAAACAATACCTACCATATGTCATGCACCTAGCATCATACCCACACATCATAGGTATTGAGAAGGTGGCTATTATTTCTATGTTAAGTTAGATTATTGATTAACAAGGTTATTTCCTTGGAGCTATTGAGTTTGTTTAAGAAACAGCCACAAGAGTCCATACCCTGGAGTCATATAAACCCTACGGTGGTATAGGACTGAGATTCCAGAACCACAGGTTTTGAGGTTGTTGACCTTCTCATTTCACACTGGAAGAGTGTGAAGCATACACAGGGGCAATGACTTACTTTTTCAATGTCACACTGTCAGTTGGGGCCAAATCAAATCTAGAGCTAGATTGAAACCAGAGCCCTGGGCTCCTTTTGCTGTACTTCACTGATGCTTCATGAACAATGTTTAGTAGAAAGGGACACAGTCTCTAAAGTGAACTGGATATGGCTTATTGGGGCATGGATTAAATGACCTTGAATATCCTCTTCACAGTGTGTCTCTGAATCAATGACAGTGGAAGTAGAAAGTGTCTATTAGATCATGGCCATGCAATTTTCTGCTCGCCTAGCTTTTTTCTTTTTATCAGGCTCCATTTAGCTCAATTCTAGTGCTAAAAACTCTAATATTAGACAGAGCTCTGTCAGCCTCATATCTCAGGAAAAATCTTAATGGTTTGCTAAATTCCACCCCAAAGAAAATACACTCATACAGTCTTTGAGTACTTTCACTAATTTATCAGGGTGCCACAATTATTGATACTTCAACACTACATTATAGTTAATTATAAATAAGATACATGACATTATTTTTCTCCTATTCATTGTCATCAGAATGCATTTTGTGGTCATCATAGAATCTCACACTTACTCAGCTCCACTTTTAGCAGGGTGCCTGTCCCAAAAGTGTTTGTTCCTCCCCTTGAGTCCCACAGTGTCTGATGCCTCATAATAAACGCCCTTCTGTCACTTCACCTCTTTTCCTGATTTACCTAATGAGTTAGAAGACACTCAAGATTTAATAAAGCTATTTAACTTATTCATATGAGAAAGAAACCCTTTTCCCACAACCCTAAATGGAATAAATTTGTAGTGTTGGTGCCAGGAGACCAGAGAGGTCATCTAGCTATTTTCACTTTTAAAAGTACCCCCCTGCCCCAACCCCAAAGGCTCAATCTTAAATATACAGGTCAACTGATGAAACAAGGATGATGCATCAATAAGGGTAAAGCACAGTAAGAACATGTAGATGCATGCCTTAAATCACATAAGGGGACAACTAGGATAGATGGGGTCAACATTTACCTGGAGAGACTAGAAGCATAGTGCCCTTTCCAAAGATGAGTGTGTTGTATCCTGAATTCACACTATAGCAAACCCCCATACAAAAATAGCCTGCAGTATTGAGCTTTTCAACCTTTGATCTACTTAGGTTATCCATAAATGATGGTTTTCATTCCCCTTCCCTATTACGTGCCAATCAGGTTAACAACCTTTACACATTATAAAGTTGGGACACAACTGTGGCATGAGCTTAGATATTATTATCCTTATTTTACAAATCAAGAACAGGTGATATGAAAGCTAAGTAGGTTGAACCAGCACTGTTACCCTAGATGCACAAGACAGATAAATAGGTATAGGACAGAACAGCTAAGAATGAAGAGTCCTCCTCCTTGTTCCTACTAGAGTGATGCTGCTGATGCATATATCTATTTTCTATCTATCTATCTATCTATCTATCTATCTATCTATCTATCTATCTATCTATCTAGCCATCCAACCATCATCTATCTATCTATCTATCTATCTATCTATCATCTATCTTCTGTCATATCCATCCATCCATCCATCCATCCATCCATCCATCCATCCATCCATCCATCCATCATGTATCTAATTATTTTGCTAGAACCAGATATCAGAACTCCAGTAGTAGTGAACCCCCCAAACTCCAGCTCATCCTCCATTTCACAAACATTTCTTGAAACATGAAGACATTTTATCTTCAATCTTTCTGTTATTCCTCTGACATCCCACTTACCAGGCCTGACCAGCAGTCTAGTCCCACTCCCGAAGATCCATTTATAGCCTCCATCCTTCCCACAGTGTTTTCTAGTCAGCTCAAAACACTCACAAGCCCACACATTCTTCTCGTACCTGAGACTAAAAGATGTGGCCCTTTCACCTACACAGTGGGCTATATCATAACATTCTTTTTATGTTCCATATAACACACAGGCCATTTGACTCAAATTTGGGCATTTCTTGTGCAACACTTAAAATGAAGTCTCTATTTACCCATATCTCTATTGCCATCAAACTCATGATTTTCATTTCTATTTATCCAATAGACATATATAATCTTCATTTATCTCTACTACAGTTACCAATTTTTAGATTCCTGCCATAGTGTTTCTCCTACTTTTAACTTTCATCAATCTGAAACTTCATGGAATAGCATCCAGATCACTATGAGCTTTGTTCTATTTCTTGCTCCTTGCCTGTCAACGTGTTTTGCAGACTCAATGGTAGCCTAGTTTACTTACTCAAATTCTGTTCTGCCCCCAAAGCCAGGCATCCCTCTGATCAAAATATACCCAGTCTGCTTCAGGTCTGGTGAAAAACAAAAAAACAAAAAACACCACTCATCTTTTCTTTAGTTCTTATCCTTTGTAAATCTACTGTTTTCCATTGGCTTTGTGGGTAATGTCTTGGCTTTCTTTTCTATTATGAATGAACACAACTTGGATGGAATAATGGTATTAGAATGTTAAAGGACAGATGAGGGCTCTTTCCATAAACTCTTCTGAAAATGGTCAGAAAAGGCCCATTATGTTCTCTAAATGTTATAATCTGAGAGGAGACAACACAAGGAAGAAGAAATGCTTAGAAATTTAGACTTACTTGGGATTACTTGGAGCTTTGTTCCAGTTCCAAAGGTAACTTTTTGGTTACCCCCATAACTCACACTGTAGTGCTGGCCTTTACAAAATGACTTCTTATCTCCTGCCATTTTCATTTGGGTTGCATTCAAGTCACTCTACCTCAGTAGATGAGAGTATGGTTTTTATCAATGCCTATGGCTATATATGCAAATGAAAATAAATATTTTACTAAGAACCTACGTGTATATTCTCTTTATGTTGAAAGAATTATTCTAGCTGACCTAGCCTTTTCATTGTGTCTGAAAAGAAATAATATTTTACATTTGTATAGCAAACATCTAATAACTTACAAAATACTTTTACACACATAGCTTATTTTATCTTTAAAATTACCTATGAGGTGATGTTAAATATTTTCATTTTACAGTAGAAGAAATTGTGACCCCGATGCACTCACTAGTCAAGCCATGTTAGGGAAATGGAAATGTTTAGCCAAACTTTCGGCTTTTTTCTTTAGGATCAACTCTCTGACTCAGCTGTTTCAGCGATATTTTTGGTTTATCTACATGACTATTTTCCTCCACAGATAGATCTTTCTATCCTCTGTGCCACTACTTTAACATTTCTTTATACATCAGAATGCACTTATGTCTGCGTAAACCATTAAATTCTTGACACTTGGGCCCCAACAAATACTGTGGTAAGTTCAATGAGCCTCAGTAGCCACATTAAGCCTCCTACTTTAGTGACATATTGCCTTCTTACTGTGTTTTACTGATAATCTTATCCCACTCCCAAAGATGAATGTATTATAAATCATAGTACCATGCTGCCTGACAACAATGCCTGAGCTACTCTGATAGTAGATTAACGTGATTAGCATGTATTTATCTCTTTTCCCTTATGGGAGTTCTGGCTGGGATTCCCCTTTTTTATTACTGGAATAAAGACTAAGCCATGGAATTAAGTCTGTAAAAGCCTCTTTTTAGGGTGCCATAATAGTGATGTAGGGGAAAGCCTGAGAAGAGACCAAGTGATAGTCTGACACATTTCCTTAAAGAGGTTTTGCAGAATTTCACCAAGTAATCTTGTTTTACCAGCCAAAGGATATCAGTTCTGACCCCTATTTTTACTTAGGAATCAACTCTTAGACACGATCTCATTTTACCAGTGTTTAGCAAATTGCTTCTATCCCTAGGCAATCTTCCCTTTTTTTATCACTTTAATGTATTTAAAAATTTTTGTGAGCATGGGATATAGTTGGAATATTTAGGGATGGGGGACAACATCCATTCTTCTTTTTGTTTTAATGGCCTTCATTACTAAACTCCAGTACCCCTTGAGTTAGAGAATAAGAAGACATTTAGTCACCTGTGTAATATAAGACTGTGGGATAAGTACAAATTATTATGATCAATAATACCAGATACTTACTGGACTTCACTGATATGGTCGTTCCCCTCCCAAAGATCAATGCAGCTCCTGCCTGGTAGGCACAGTGAAATGAGGCCCTGCAAATACCTCCTGCATCCACTCACTCACTCCACCTTGTATTTAACTATAAACAATGGAAACTTGTATTCTGTCCTTGCCAGTGAGAAGGAACTCAGTGGGCTTTCAATGTTTGGGTGTGCAATAACAAAGCTGTTACTTCTAAGAAGGAGGGGAGATGGTGATAGGTCCTTCACTCACTCAATAACTATTCACTGAACACCTCTGCATGGAAGGCATTGTGTTGGGCACAAGAGAGGCAGCAGAGAGACACTGGGACACCGTCTCATGGTGCTTACAGTCTAGGGGGAAGCACACCTGAACAAATACACAGATAATGTAATGTCTAGTGGTTAAAGAGCACGAATAAAATCAGTCTGGGTAGTAGGATAGCAACAACCAGGCAGCAGCTGTGCTTAGTGGCTTGTTTGATTGGCTGGGCAGGAAAGGTCTCTCTGAGAAGGTGATGTCTGAAGTGAGGTCCAGGCATGACTTCCAGTTACAGATAAGCAAATTGAGGCCCCAAAAGATCAAAGTCTGGCCCCAAATCGCACAGCGTCAACCACAGACACAGAGGCTTAGATCATGCCTTCTCTTTGCTGAAGTACTAGAGCTAGTTTGAACATGTAAATTCCTGGTTAGAAAAGAAGGTGACAGAGGTTCTTCCAAAGTGACTTTGGGATATTGTCTGGGTAATTGGAAACTGTGGCACTGGCCATCAAGGCATTGTTTGCCAACTTAATAGGGAAGCAGAATGGAAGAAGTCTCCTCATCTCGGTGGTCAGATCCATCAGAAAAACTCTGAGGTGCCAACACCTCTTCCAGATGGCATCCTTTTATAAACAGTGCAAACCATTGCCTAGTAGAATGAACTCTTAACATTGAAAATGGGGAAGGCATGGACAGCACTCTGCTCTCAATTAATTCTGAATAAATCAAGAACAATTGGCAGTCCACTTAAATTTCCAAAAAAGCTTCTTACATGTCCCAGTAATGATTTAAATTCAGAACTCATGGTAATACTTACTAAGATCCACTTTTAACATGGTTCCCCTTCCAAAAACCAGCTTCTGGAGGCCTGAAATTCCCACAGTGATCTATTTCACCACAAAAACCAAAGGGCACTTCATTCTGAAGCACAGGAATTCTTGTAAGTTCTCTCACTTGGTTGAAACCCGACTTAGCACTAAGCACATATTTAGGTAAACTCAAGAAAAGTCTTAAACTCACACACTCTTTGGAATGGTAAGACACCTCAGAAACCATTTACTATCAGCTCCCAACCTCACACATTTCCCTCCTAAGCTATGTCAGGTTTTTGGAGAATGGCCTCTCCAAGGCCATTGTTAGTCACCAAATCTCATGTTCCACTTTTTCATAATTAGAAAGGATCACCTTATTTTCAAATTCAACCCTTTCTTTGCCATAGCTGAAGTCCACTAAACTTGTCCACCCTCAATTTTACCCTTCAATGAAATTGTTCATAAAAATCTAACTTTTAAAAAATTATGAATCATCTGACAGCCCATACGTCTCAAAGAGATTTCACTTATCTTATTTGAGTCTCACAAAATCCTTTGAAACAGGCAGAGCTGGAATCATGATCTCCATGTATAGGTGAAATGAGGCTTGGAGAGCTTGAGTGGTCTTCCCATGGCCATTAGGGCAGTACATGGCCAAGCCAGGTCCACAATGTCATTTGGCTCCTAGTTGAATGTCTTAATGATTTATTTTGTACATGTTTATGTATTCATTATGTTACCTTGCCTTTCAACTATCCACCCCTTTCTTATTCCCTTCTCCAATTGAAAAAACAATATCAACAACAAAAACAATAGTTCTACCCCTGCACCCCTCACCCTACCCTAATAAACCCAAACAAACCTGTAGCTCAACTGTTTTTTAGAGCAATGTCTTTAATGTTCACATACTTTCTGCAAGCCAGGAGATAAGAGTTACCAATATTTCAGTAGCATTAATTGGGAAAAATGAGGGCCAGAGGAGATAAATCAGAATGATGGTTATAGAGGCTGTAACCTGGTATAGATGGCAATATATTGGATTTTAGAAAACACGGGTCCTTGCTCTGCTATTGTGACTATGTTCAAGCCACTTAACCACTCTGAATGGAGAGAATCATCCCTTTCCACTTTCCTCTGCCTCCTGGGACAATCAGATGAGAGATGTGAAGAAATAAGGGAAGTATCTTAATTATTTTTCTCCTCTTAAGAAGACAGAACTGAGGATATCAAGAGAACAATACTGTTTATCCACACTGAATTTGTATGTACATATGCAGTTATGTTTTAGAATAACACTAAACATTTTTTTTTTAAGGCAAGTTTGAGACAGATTAATTTGGGTCAACACAGTACACTCATTTTAAAACTGATGACCAGACTCCTGCTTCAGTGTTGGGAACAGAATTGTAGCTTAAGCCCCAGTACTCACTTGGCTTGACTAACACCTTGGTTCCTCCTCCAAAAGTTAGCTTGTTCACTGCAGCATTGGTCACACAATGATTTGAGGCCCAGCAAAAACTACAGGGACCACGGAAATCATACTCTGGAGATACCTGAATTTTCTATGACCTTGGCAAAGTGAGGTGTGTGTGTGTGTGTGTGTGTAATGTTTAGGATAATCCTGTCTCCTAGTGCTGTGTCCACTTTATAGAGCTGGAATGCTTGTAAGTGGGTACATATTTGGGTCTAATTCTTTTATATATTTACTTACTTCTCTGCTTGGCTGTTTGGACCTGGATCTGTGTGAGTGAAGATAATAACTCTCAACCATAACTTCATTCAGGAGTCCACTTGACCATTTTTAACCCACAGTGGAACCTGAGAACAGGAAGCCCTATAAGCTCAGAGAAACTTCAGGGTAGGCTGTTCATATGTCCAGGATGGAAATGCTGGTGAATACACACATACAATGGCATGCACCCTGTTAGAGTCTCTGTATTTATGTTAGTGCCCAGGGAAGGCCCCAAAGAGAGGAAGGGTACTTTAGTCCTAGGTTTGCCCGGCTTTCCCAGCTGCTGTGCACTGTGGATCAGCTTTGCTTTCCGTGGTCCAAATTCATACTCAGACTCCCTCCAGCTATTCTAGAGCCTATATATTGGTGAGACTCATATTAAAAAAGGGGCTGAGAAGGCAGCTTGGAGAAAGTTTACAAAATATGATGGAGCCTTGAGAAGAAACGCCTGCAATAGTCAATGGAGTCTTTAACAAGGAGAAGGCCAAGAATCTCAGGACTCAAGAACGAGAAACCTTGTACATCTGTCCTCCAATTTGGCAGGCCCATTCTGGGTAGAGGGCCATATCCTTTCCCAAGTGTTGGGTGTAGACCAGAGTTGGTATTTTGGAATGCCTCACACACTCTTGGGGCTGCCCTTTGCTTTGGTGGGATAAACACAGTCTCCTCTCAGATCATCAGGTTCATAAAAGGGACCCAAAGTTGTCTTGACCTTCCTTTCACTTCCCCATCCCAGTCTACTTAGGAAAGTGGGCCCTCCAGGAGGGGCAATACACATATTCTCTTAGTTTCAAGACTAAGGAATTTATTCATCTCCCTTTTCAGTTTCCTTACAGTAATGCCTCCGTGGAGTAAAAACAACTCACTCACCAGGCCATATGGTTAGCTGAGTTCCTCTTCCAAAGTACAGCTTTCCTAGGGCTGAGCCTGTATTGACACAGTGCTGGCCCCCTTTACATGAACCTGGTCCTACTGTTCTCCATCACCCTCACCCCTGCCCTGGGGGAGAAGGCTGAAAATTCATCTCCAGCCTCTTTAAAAGTCTTTAAGTCTTTTTCTTGTGCGGCTGGCACTCGAAGCTGGACAATCAGTCATCAGAGGCTATCTCTCAGGGGACAGTTGGTCTGTGGTGACAATAGTCTTTCCACCTCCAGAGGCCCCTCCCATCAGAAAGCAATTACCCATCCTTTTGAGAGTGTTTAAATTGGAAGCAACTTTGCTTTCCTGGCTCTATTTCCCAGTATAAAAGACCGCTCACTTACTTGGATTGACATTATGTTTGGCTCCCTTCCCAAAGCTGAACTTTGACAGACTCGATCTGTCCTCCATAAAATTACCTCATTTCCCTTACTCAACCTCTGGTCCTCCCTCAAGGCATTCTCCTTTTCTCTTTACTCTTTTTTTCTTCCTGATATCCTCTGTTATTTTCCCACTTACTGCATTGGGAAATCATACCCCACTATCTTCTAGGCATAAAAATTCCAGATAGGCTTTAGCTCATGAATAATTTGATGACCTATTTCTTGGGCTATCAAAATAATAAAAATAGAAGAAACAGCTCTGAGTTCACCTCTTCATCCTTTAGGCTTGAGTCACGGGATCTTAGCACTTAGAGTTGAAAAGGAGCCAAAAGATAATTCAATATCTAAAATGGCATAGAAATCCCTTCTGTAACATTCCACGATTAGCCTTAAGGATCCAGCATGAAGATCTCCAAAGAGAATTCTTCACATCATGGGCCTTTCCACTGCAGGCCAATTCTGCTTGTTCAGAAAGGTTCCACAGGAACCTGAGACACATCTCCTTTCATCCATCCATTGGTTTTGATTTTGCCTTCTGTACCAACCCCTTCCTCGTCTACACAGTGGTGCTTCAAATATTTGAAAAGAGTTCTATCTCATCTTAATACAGTCCAGTGACATCCTTTCTTACTATTTTTAGGGATCTGAGATAATTTGTGAGTTAGCTTGGTTTTTATCTGACAGTGAAGGCTGAACCTGAGAAGGAGAGTCACCCAGGGGTAGAAGAGGAGGTGAGGGAGACACATGAAGTAGAAAAGTTATGATCCTTATGCAAACCAGGAAAGCTCTTTAGAATTCAGTTACTGACCATTGCACTTCCCTGGTCAAATTGCTCATAATTGTACCCACCATTTTGCTTTAAAACAATTCTGACTTTTTCCTTCTTACTTACTTGCTCTTACAGTTACTGTGGTTCCTGCTCCAAAGGTGAGCTTGTAGTTATCAGATCCACAGTGCTAGGTTTTTCTACACAAACCTTGTCAGTACTGGTGGTTGAGTGGGTGGGGAGAGAGGCAGGCTGCCCTAAGGCATACCTCTACCCCTCTATGCTATGAGCCTTGAGTAACTATTTTAACCTCTTGCTTTATTTTTCACTTTTTTTTTTACTGTTTCCTCATCTCTGAAAGTGGGGATGATAATATCTATTCCTAGAGCATTGTTAGGAAGGTTTAGTTAAAGTATGAGAGGCATTTACACAGTACTTTTCACATAGCAAGTATTCAATAACTGTTAGTTATTAGATTATACAGACTAATTCTTTTAATATTTCAAAAATATGGATAATTTTAATTGTCATATCTCCTCTCTGAAATCCTGGAAATCTATAGCTACTTTAAATTATACCCAAAAACTTCTTTGTCAACTAGTAAAAGTAGCAATAGTTCCAAATTGGGAATTTGCCTTACATAGGATAACATCCCAAGAGGATAGTTGTCAGTTTCAGAATAAGTTACTGAATGACAGGATTTGCTTACTATGTTTTATAACTGTTTAAAGACATATGAACAAGGAATGATGAAATGTAATGAGTGGGCACCCAAAACACAAAATAGCTCAAAACAGATACAGATTGCTAAGAGGAATTTATGATAGTATGCTGGTGACTTTTTCTTGTAGACAATTATAACTTACTTGGCTTTACACTGAGTTTGGTCCCAGATCCAAAGTAAAATCTGTCAATATTGTACACCATGTTTACTGTCATTACAAAAAGTTTCCTTGGACTCCCTTAAAGGGAGGAGTCTTACCCAGAGATAACTAACCACGTTGGCCAAGACTAACACAACCCCACCAGTGTTTTGCTGTTTTCCCAGGAAATTCAAGAACCCAAGTGAGGAATGAGCCAAGAAGGCACATTCATTATCAGAGACAGGCAAGAAAAGGGCAACAGATTTTCATCAGTGGTTTTATCGATTTCTTTTCTTTAGGTTTCTGCTTGGGTTCATTCTTGTGTCTTTTGTGCTCCATACACACAATATCTGAGACAAGGACACTGTGAGTAAATGCTCTTTACCTTTTTCTAATTATAGATGAAAATTCCCCTCATGTGGACTGGATTGTGAACGCAGTCTGTCCTTTTTATGCCTTTGGTTCCAGGACTGTGTGGAAGCTTCTTGCCTTGAGTTTGTACCTGGATCTGTGTTGTACTTGACAATTTGCCCTGAGTGTCTATTAATGATATCCTGAACCATGCTAGCTAGCTGGGTAGCTATATTTGTATGCAAGATCTAACAAGATCACTCTATTCTACCTGTCAAAGTATTCACATTATAAAACCAAGTGTACTTGAGTATCCACATTGACACTCCCCCTTCAAAATTACATTTTGGCTTTTTTTTTTTAATGCTTTCTGCCTGCATATTCCCTTAAGCAAGGGTTGAAAAAAAAGAGGCTGCAGTGCAGTATTGACTATTATTTGCAAGTCTAGGTGA
The DNA here is from genome assembly GCA_004027555.1 of Craseonycteris thonglongyai. Classification (NCBI taxonomy): domain Eukaryota; kingdom Metazoa; phylum Chordata; class Mammalia; order Chiroptera; family Craseonycteridae; genus Craseonycteris; species Craseonycteris thonglongyai. The sequence goes on along the minus strand of PVKE010043689.1, from coordinate 1,002 downwards.
AACACTGTTTATGAGCAAAATATTTTGCTGACAGTTTTAAGAGAAAGGAAACCTCAGTGCCAACAGTTAGACTCCCACACAATTTGGATGTAAACAAATCTCAACAAATGAACACAGTTATGAGAAATAAAATAGAGGTGACTTCAGTCTAAGCCAAGAAATTATAATATTTAAGTAGTTTTGGAGGGCAAGGGGCTTACTTGTTCTTACTTGTAGAAATGACAAGCAGTGTGTTACAGGAATGATTTGCTGGAAGGGCACCAGAGAGCTATAGAAATAGAGCTTCATTTAAATATATTAAATAAGCATCTTTGTGTTTAGAGACTTAGAGAAAAGCTAGAATAGGCAAGAAATGTAGTTGCCCAACCAGACTTGGTTTATTAGGTCCTGTTAAACCATCTTGTAGCATTTTTGTCTGGTTCTAGTGAGAATATGAGAAACATATTATGAAATCTGTTCCTATTATTTAACAATTTTTCTACATTGAGATAGATTCTTCCCTCCCCCTTTTCATCAACTCTTATTCCAATCTTAGCAATAAGAGCTTCTCTTTATTCCTGATCTTTGACAAATAATTCTCTTCCTACATTACCCTTTCAAGTATGCATTGTTGGTGTCTCTCACTCTCAACCACAGGCCCATTAATTACATCTATGTACAATATACATTTATAGATTAATAAATCAGTACAAAAATTATCTAATTTTGGTGGCCTACCAGGTACAACAGTCAACTGGGTCCCAGATCCAAAGATCAGTTTCCAGTTTGAAGTAGAAGAAACACTGTGATATGCCCAACAACAAAAACCACATTAAATGGGCCAGCTTGGTAGAGCACAGTGTAAAAAGTTGGCAATTACTTTATAAATTAGGCCTGTATCACTGTCAATCTAAATTTGATCTGGATTAACCAAACTGCCTGACTACAGAGTCTAATTAATCCTCTTTTGTCTTTACATTCCCACTTTTTTTTTTTAGGGAATCTTTACTTTGCACTTTCCAC
>PVKE010043688.1:0-13276 GCA_004027555.1 Craseonycteris thonglongyai | reverse complement strand
TATTTTCCGGCGTATAAGACGACCCCCTAATTTTACAGTTAAAACATAGGTTTAGGCCTATATTCGCTGTATAAGACTACCCCCCACTTCCGAGGCTGTAGTCTTATACAGCGAATATAGGCCTAAACCTATGTTTTAACTGTAAAATTAGGGGGTCGTCTTATACGCCCGGTCATCTTATACGCCGGAAAATACGGTAAGAGCCCAGAACGTGACACTATTAAAAATAGAACCCTAAAGTGTGCTGATAATTCAGTTTTATATTTTGGTTAAATGTGGGCTGAGACAAAAGGAGGAAGAAGAGACTAGAAAGAGAGAGGGGATGGGGGAGAGACAGGGGTTCAAGAAACAAAGACATAGGGCAGGCAGAGAGAGAGAGAGAGAGATGGATTCCCACCAAGGTTAGGCAATAGAAAAGGAGTGCGATGCAGACAAAGCGAACGATAGACACAGATTTCCTTGAGGCTTCATTTCCATCTCATGACCTTCTGTTGCGCTGTTGCTAACTGATCTGATGCCTGTGCGATTTTGCAACAGAAGCAAAATGAAAACACTCCCTCTTTGCCATCATCAACCTTTGCAGGGCCCTTGTAACTCTCATGTCTTTCCCGAGATGCAGGGACCAGGACTGTGTGAGGACTTCATGACCGGACTCAAGGAAACAATAAGCAGGGAAGGAAGCAGCAGGCCAAGAAAATGTCTCTCCTAAAAGAAGGGCCCCCAGCCCCCCAGCCCCCCAGCCCCCCGGCCCCCGGACCCGCTTCTGGGTGCAGCTCAGAATGAGGAAGGTCTCAATGCTGTGCTCCTTGAGGTAGGCATTGCGCTCGCCCCCACAGCCGGGCTCCACCTCGTAGTCGCCGTTCAGGTAGTTGAGTGTGGCCTTGGTGATGTGGATGCGTCTGCAGGTGCGGAGGGAAGAGCGAGAGGAGGGCAGGACACGTGAATTCGGAACTCCGGCTCCCAAGTGGAACCCACTGCAACTGACTCAATTACGGGTCACATCTCAGGGCCCCAAACTCTGGCTCAGATGCTAATCCCAACCTCAGCGCCCTATATCCCTCCAGTGTCATCAAGACGGCTCAGGTAGAGAGGGCCCTTCCCAGCTTGCGTCCCCTGCGACTACCCCGCATCATATTATAACCACACAATACACGATCAGCCTGCTGGGAGAATTCAGTCTCTAGTCTTACAAACTTTGCAAACCTGCTCAGGAACCAGCAGAGGATCCTGCTGACTACAGGACTGAGTTCAAACCTCCCATGTGGGCATGCATATCCTTAGCACAGGCACGCTTTCTCCCACTCGTAGTAAAGGGCCATCGGCACGACACCCATTTCTTGGAAATACTGTGCTTTCCTACCCTGTGCCTGTCCTCACCCCGTTCCCTCAGCCCCACACTCTCCCAACCTCACCTTCCTCACCTGACAGAATCCTGCCATCACCCAGGCCAGCCACCCCGCATGATCTGTGGCCACTCCCTCCCCTAGAACTCGATACTAAGTGTCACATCTCAAGCACTGTTTGGCATCAATAGCTTCTGGGGGAAGACTCGGGGAAGTCGCCTCAGTACTTATGACGTGCCATGGTACGGCGTAAGCCACCGTCAAGTTGAAGAATTTCTACTCTGCCAGCCCCAGGATGCAAAATACCCTGTCCTGCCCACCTCAGCCCTGCTCCTCACAGCAGTCGCCCTGGGTGGCAATGGGTGGGAAGCTCCCTCTGGGCCCTGCCCATAGCTCGCACTCACCCAGCCTTGCCTCCAGCCTCCATGTGGTTGGCCAGCGTGACGTCATTAGACCAGACGTCGAACTGCCACTTCCTGAGACCAAGGACACCGCAGTGTACTCGCCCGCTGTGAATTCCCACGCGCATGTTCACGTTCACCCCTGTCACCTCCCGGACCAACCTGGGGATGGAGCAGGGGTGAGGCTGGGAGAGGGTCAGGGTCCAGGCACACAGAGTGGGTGGGGGTGAGGCTGGAATGCAGGGGGTCGGGTGGGGTGGGGGGGAGTGCGTCAGAAGATGCAGGGGTCAAAGAGTCATTCCTCTCCAGCCAATCAGCTGAGCTGGTTCATCACGGAGGACGGGGCTGGGCCCTGGAGCTCAGGCACTAGGAACGGTGAGAGGTGCTGTTTCCTGGCTCGGCCACAAGGTGGTGCAGCACTTCACACTAAAACCCAGGCCCCACTGCTACCCACCCCATTAGGGCACCTGGGGCCATCGCTACTCAGTCAATTAAATTGTGTTCTGAAAATGCAAATGCCCCGTCGTGCCACTTGAGCCAGACAGGGAAGTTGCAGCCACTCCAAACCCCACTCATACACTGCTCCTGGACGTATCCACATCGCTGCTGCTTCCATATTAGCAGGATAATGGAGAAAGGTGGTTAAGAGAGGACATAGGTCAGCTCGGGAAAGAAGGGGAGCCCAGGCAGCTACAGGGGACTGGGGGTGCTCCGTGTGCTAGAAGGCAGCTCCAATTCCCGCCAGGGGCACCACGTACCCAGGGAATCCCCAATACACAGGCGGGACCCCTGTGGAAAAGGGAGTAGGAGAGGTTATACGTCCTCCAGGTATGTGTCTGGGGCCCATGTCTGCAGAAGAGAGTGCAGGTGTATGGGGGGGGGGGGTGCACAGTGTGCACTTTGCAGAGAACTGGACCCTCTCTGACACCTTGGCAGTCTGACCATGAGAACTCTACCTCACCCCACCCCATCCCACCAGGGAGAAGCTGATACCCACCGCAAGGAAGATTCACATCATCCAGCACTTCTCCTGTCCCGGGGTCAACTCTGCAAACGCTTTCCTGGAGCTATTCCTTCCATTGCAATGCCTCTGGCCACTTGCTTAGGTTTATGATATCTCTCTGCCTTTTTGGCTTAACTCCAGGGCCACCATCTTCACGAAGCCTCTCTAGGTCCTCTCTGTGGACTCCATGCCCACCTCCTGGCCCTCCCACCACAGGCTGCCTCTCTTACCCGGTGGTGCCCGAGTCAGGGCAGTGGAGCCCTAGCCTGTCTCCCTCAGACTCCATGCTTCTGGTAAGGGGCACCCGGTCTAGCCCAGGGAGGCAGGTGCACTCAGCAAACACTGCCACATGGAACGGAGCCAAACGTAATGGACCTGGCTGGCCACCTTCCTGGGGGGTGACTCTGCCCTCTGACCATGCCCACGGTGGCTTTCCCCCTGCCCCTGCTCAGGCTACTTCTCATGTTCAAGTGACAGAAGCTGGACACAGCCTCTGACATGCTCCCTGCATGACATGGAAGTTTGGGGTTTCCACGGATTTTAATAGCCAGGGGTCCTTCCCAGGCCAGCGATGGCCAAGAACGGGCCCAAACCCTTCGTGCTCTAATCCCAGGAAGGATGGGCTTCCTTAAACGGGGACACCTGTGTCTGAGTCCCTGGGGAGCTGTTTACCCTGGGAGCCCAACGTTTCCGATCGGGGAAGAAATGGGGCCGGTGGGTTCTCCCCTGGCTGGGGGATGGTGAGAGGATGCGAGGGACAGGCCCGCACACGCATGCCGGCCGCCTGTCCTGCTCCCCGGCAGAGCCCTCGCTTCCTCAGGGAAAAGCTCCCCAGGGTGCTGTAGGTGAGAGGAGCCCCCAAGAAGGCCCAGGGCCTGCAAGTGCACCTCCGCCGTCCCGCGTGGCCCACGGTCCTTGGGAGAGAGCTTGACTCCACCGTTTCCCTGCCTCCATAGGTCCAACCACGTGGCCAGCCAGTTACTCGGGCTGTGGGACAGTCCCCCTGCAGACGGGCACTTACGAGATGGCCTCAATCATGTCCATGCCCATTTCCACGCAGCAGTGGGCGTGGTCAGCCCTCGCTTCAGGCAGCCCCGAGACGCAGTAATAACAATCCCCCAGGATCTTAATCCGTAAACAGTGATTCTCCTGCAAGGCAAATTAATTTTAAAAATTAAAAATAGCAGGAAAGTGAAGTGGGAGGGAAAGAAACGGGAAGCCAACAGATTCACTCCATGCCTGGAATAGCTTGCCTTTTAGGGCAGTGAGCGCAGGCCTAGTGCTTCTCAGGAGCGGTGGGGGACAGGGGACAGGCTGAGTGGCCCTCGGGGAGTCATTCCAGCCTCCCCAGCATCAGGAACTCGATTTTCCAGCCACTGCTGAGAAGGGCCCCCAGGGTAGCAAGTAGGGCAGACTGGTCAGCATGAGGAAGGCCTCAGGCAAGTGGGGTGTCCCTGGCCTCAGGCGAGTGGGGTATCCCTGGCCCCCCTATACCCCCTGCAGCATGCCTAGGTTCTATAAACAGTTTTCTGATTATTCCTTTTGTAAAAAAAAGAATAAAGCAGAAATGAGATTTAACCTACACAAGCTTGCCCGACCCTCCACCTGTCTGAGTTTTTTTTTTCTTAAAGATTTATTTTTATTGTTTTTGAGAGAGAGAGATACAGAGACTGAGACAGAGAGAAGGGGGAGGGCCCTGAACAGTCGCCATAGTTGCACATCATCAGTTTTCCACATAGTTTCGTTCCACAGGTGGGCTTGGGGCTGCACAGGGCAGAAACTGGGCTGGGGTCTCACCCTGGTGAGAACTGAACTGGGGCACTCCCCAGTTCAGCATATGGGTCTGCACGGGCCGGGGCCGGGATTCGATCCTCAGTCCCCAGGGCTACAAGTGAGCGCTTAACCCACTGAGCCATCCCGGCTTCCCCTGAGTTGTTTTTTTTTTAAGATTTATTTTATTGTTTTTGACAGAGACAGAGAGAAGGGGGAGGGCCCAGAGCAGTCTCCATAGTTGTAGGTCATCAGTTTTCGACATGGTTTCGTTCCACACAGGTGGATGTGGGGCCATGGAGGGCAGGAACTGGGCTGGGGGCCTCCCACATGGAAGACATGCCCCCTCGAGTCAGGGGCCAAACCGGGGGGCGAGAACCAAACTGGGGGCCTCCCACATGGGAAGCACACCTCAGTTCAGCATATGGGTGCACACAGGCCAGGACCAGGATTCGATCCCTGGTCCCCGGGGCTACAAAGCCAGCGCTTAACCAGCTGAGCCATCCCGGTTTCCCCTGTCTGAGTTTTTAGCAAACACAGTTCTGTGAAACCAGCCAGCATGTGAGAGCCAAGGCAGGGCTGAGGCGCCTGCCTGAGGGATGGGTGCAGCAGGGTCACCCCAGCAGGCCACAGTCCATCCCTAATTGGGACTGAGATGGAATGTCATTTATCACCAATGCTGAGCCATCCAAGTCCAGCTCCAGGAGAGTTAGTTTATGAAACAAGACACCAGGACTCAATGTCTGTGTGGCCTGGACTCCCATCGAAGGCCCCTCCAGTGCCCAAGGGCCAAACACGGACCTGTTCACCTCCTCACTGATGGCAATCCGTGAGGTGAGGCCTGCTATCTAATGCCTGCAAGGGCACTGTGTGCACCGGTAGGCACAGCGGTGAGGGACTCCTGGCACAGCTGAGTGCAGGTGTCTCGACCCTCTTCCGCTGATGGAGGGCTCACCCTCATGACTGGTGACACCGAGAAAGCACATGGAGCTGAGTGTGTGGCCCGGGCGGACGCAGGACGTGAGGACACACAGCCCCAGCCTGCACAGCCCCGCCACCAGTCACCAGTTCCCAAGAGCAGGCTCTGCCCAGCAGGGCCCACGCTGGCACCATCGCTCAGCAGGTTCTTGACCACAGAACCCTCCCTCAGGGAGCCCAGATCAGGCCACGCCGCTGGCTCTGGCTCAGGCTAACAGGTGCCCAAGGGCAGTGGGCAGGGTGACTCACCGCAGCCAGCTTGTCAAAACGGGCAAAGAGCTCGTTGAGGGTCATGACCAGCTCCTGGGCAGTGCACTGGGACGCCAAGCTAGTGAAGCCCTCGATGTCGGCAAACAGGATGCTGGGGAAACAGGTGGAGGAGGACCCCAGTGAGGAAGGCCAAGGGCACACAGCCGGGCCTTAGGAGGGCTGCGGGCCAGCGGGAGTCCTGGGGCGGCCTCATAAAGACCTCACATCCCAGCCCCTGCACGAGGGACTTTGACCGCAAGCACCCCTTCCCAAGGGAGTCCTCTAGAAGGGACAGCCCGAGGCCCAGGGAGGGGAGAGAGGAAGACAGCCAGGAAGGGTACAGAGAAGGCCCCCACCCGCCAGCTCCTTTGGCCTCATCTCCGGACTCCTGTCGAAAGCACTAGGCCAGGGGTGGCGAACCTTTTGGCAATTGAGTGCCAAAGTTTATGAAATAAGAGTATATTTGCTCGACTTGCGTGCCAACCCATCAAGTGAGATAGAGGTATCGATTATTTTTATGTCTATAAGAGGCATAGGATGTTTTTATAACAAAAAAACAATAATTCTGCGTGCCGAAATAATTGCTCCGCGTGCCACTTTGGGCACGTGTGCCATAGGTTTGCCACCCCGGCACTAGCCCATCCCCGAGCAGCACAGTGTGGATCTTTCATCCGTTTCTGAGGCTCGTGTTTCAAAAGACAACCAGAGGTGAGGACCCAGGGCCAACATGTCTCAGGGCCCCGAGAGTTCTCCTCTTAAATGGACACAATAATGGGGCTGAGGGCTTCCAACAGGTCATCTCACAAAGTCCTCCCAGCAGCCCTGCACAGAGGGCTTGGACGATGAGGAGTCAGCGTCTCGGGGAAGAAGCGGCAGCCAGCAACTCCGTGGGCGCCCCCAAGACCTACCTGTGCTCCACTCCGTCACGGGGTGCCTGGGACTCCAGAACCGACAGCCCCATCTTTAAAGATTTATTTTTATTGTTTTTTTGACAGAGACAGAGAGAGACAGAGAGAAGGGGGAGGGCCCAGAGCAGTCTCCATAGTTGTACGTTATTAATTTTCCATATAGTTTCACTCCTCAGGTGGGAGCGGGGCTGCGCAGGGCAGGAACCAGCCCAGGGAACATGAGCCCCGGGAAAAACTGAACTGGGGGCACACCCCAGCTCCCCACACGGGCTGGGGCTGGGATTCAATCCTCAGACCCCGGAGCTGCAAAGCAAGTGCTCAACCCACTGAGCCATCCCGGCTTCCTGACAGTCCCATTTTTAAAGTAAGAATGTAGAACTAAACATATTTTGTCATTTTATTCTGGAAATGTGTACTGGTGCATTTTATGCATGCCATTTTATTCTGTTTGACATCTGGGCCTTCTGCACCCCAGGAAGCCTGTCCCTCCCAGACTAGCCAGTTCCTAGAGACGGTCAACAACTGTCCTCAGGGGCCACAGCCCCGGCCCACCAGGCTCTTACGCATGGGGCCACCACTCTCCTGCCCTAATCATCCCCGGACAGGTACCAGGTAACCTGGGACAGTCCCTACACCCCATGGCTCGCGGAAATTATTCAAACTCACCAATCCTACTCCTACTTACCGTCTCACCTGTTCCTTCCCACAGTCAAGGCTCTTGCCCACGTTTTCTCCCTCACTCTGCCTCATGCACCCAGAGCGTCCCTGCCTGGCCCCCTACAGCGTGGGCATGGTGTGCCCTAGTCTCTTGGGAACTGTGAGCAACCTCTCTTTTCGATGGTAATCAACTCCTGGTCTCACCATGCCGAAGTGATCATAAAACCTACATTTTCCAACAGCTGGACACTGTTCTGAGCACTTTACATGAACTCATTTAAGCCTCACAGCTACCCTATGAGGTCAGTATCCTCCTTTTACAGGTGAGAAAACTGAGGAACAGAAAGGTTGAGCCACCTGCCCAAGGCCACACAGGACAGCGGGCCCCACGGTCCAGGAGTTGAACGATGAATAAATACTATGCTGTCTGTTGGCCCCCCAGCCCTCTTAAGTCAATAAACGTATGATGCGATGAGGCGGAAGGAGGCCCGTGTGGGCGGCTGTAGGTGGGCAATCTGTCAGGAGGGGTCACGCTCAGCAGCCTACCTGCCAGCTCAGGTGAGGCACAGTGGAAACAGGCTGGGCCACCAGGGACGGCATCTTGGGGCCTTAGCCAGTCTGTGCTACCTCCTGGGAAAGTACCAGAGGGGACAGGTCCCCAGCCCAGTGTTATTTCCCGGCACCCCAGCACCCCAGCCCCTCTGATCCCGGCCTGGATCAGCAAAGGCGGTGACTGCAGGACAAAAGCTGAGACGAATGAGGGAAAAGAGGCAAGGGGAGGAGGAGGAGCGAGAGGAGAGACGCTGTCCCTGCAGGCCACAGGGGACGTCGGGCTCCCCGGGTGGGCAGCCAGGCGCTGGGTGCTCAGGGGACGGCAGGCTGTGGGGAGCAGCCCCGAAGCCCAGATGCCTGCATGGGGGGGCGCCTCTGGGCATCCAGCACACTGGGTGAGGGAGGAGCAGGTGAGGGGAAGCTGCCAGGCTCCGGGGGCCGCCCAACTAAGTCAGGGCAGACCCTCATCCTGCCCGCCTTGCCACCTCGGGCAGCCACCCCACTCCACTCAGGAAGAAAGTGGTCCCTCCCAGTCTATGAAAAGTCCCGTTACATACTAACAGTTATTCTGGAAGTCCTTTAACTCTCAGATCAAAGCAAGGCACGTTGGGGTCAAGATCAGCTGCTCCAGAGTCAGGGAGCAGGGTCAGCGAGCGTCCTCTGGGCTGACTTCAGAGTTTCAAATGCGAGCCGGCAACACCGGGCCCAGCAGCTGCTCCGCCCTGAGTCAGCCTCCACAGCAGAAGCATGGCTTTGGGGGGCTGATGAGACACCCGCTAGAAAGGAAAAAAGCCCCCAAGCCTGGCAGAAGCAGGCCTGCTGCTGGGCACGGTAAGCCATGCCCCAAGCCAAGGATAAGGGGAAAGAAGAGAAAGAATGGGCTGCCCCCGTGCAGGTGTGAGTGAACTGGCGGCTCAGGGACCTCTCCTCACTGAGCTCTGAGTCTTGCACCCGCAGAGCTGACCTCACACTCAGGCGGGAGAGGCATCTGCCTGGCACGGACCCACACGGGCAGGCCGGGACATCCTCCTTCCCTACAGGTGACCTTGCTGGGACACAGAGAGCATGTTCTCCACAGAAGCGGTCCTCCAGCCAGGTCAGCGGCTCTTTGACCTGGTGCTGTTAGGATCATCTGGGAGCTTTTATGAAGACAGGTCTCAGAGCCCCACCCACCAAGACCCCGACTTCATCAGCTGGGGGTGCGGCTGTGTTAGTGACGGCTTCTGTTCTGTTCTGTTTCACTTTCAGCTTCCCTGGTGAGTCAAACATGCAGCCAGGGTTGAGAACCACTTTGCTAGTGCAAAGGCACCTTCTCATGGAGGCTTCCACCCCCTTATTTAACTCTACAACCCCTCCCACATGCCTCTGTCCCTTCCCTGCTGGGTTTTTCTCCCCTGCACTTTTCACCATTCCATATATTAATACTACTTAGTTACTGCTGTTGCTACTTGTCATTACGCTCCTCAATATAAACTCAAGGGGGTACAGTTTTCATCTATTCCATTCACTGCTACATCGGAGCCCCAGCACAGCGCCTGGCACAGAGTCAACGCTCAGTCAAATTTGTAAGTGAAGAGCTGAGTGAGGACAGGTGATGACAATCAGTGAGGACAGGCGATGCCTACCTTCTCTCCCGCTTTTTCTGTCTGGACTACTGCACACCTAGCACAACACCCCGTACACAGGAGGTGCCTGTGTCAGTTGTCTAGGGCTGCTATAACAAAGTGTCATAAACTGCGGGGCTTACAACAGAAAGGTATGCTCTCACAGTTCTGGAGGCTAGAAGTCTGAGATCAAGGTGTCAGCAAGACCAGGCTCCCCGAGACCCTCGGCAGAGTCCCGCCTTGCACCGGTCTGGGGGTGATTGTCCATCCTAGGCTTGAAGCTGTGTCACACCAGTCTCTGCCTGTGTCCTCAGGTGACATTCTCCCAGTGTGTCTCTGTCTTCGCAGGGCATTTCCGTCTTCTTATCAGGACACCAGTCATATTGGATTAGGGGCCCGCCCTCCTCTAGCACGACTTCATCTTAACTTGATTTCGTCTGCAAAGACCCTATTTCCAAATAAGGTCACATTTGCAGGTACTGGGGGTTAGGACCTCAACATATCTTTTAGGGGGACACAGTTCAACCCACAAAGGTGCCTAATTTGTATTTGCTGAAGAGTATATTCAAAGTTTCAAAGCAAGTAAGAGGCAGGACCAGGAACTCCTGTAACTCTCGCCTCTACCCCACCAGACCTCTTCGAGTCCCCAGCGTGCTATGTGACACCCGAACGTGCAGAGTCCAGGGCCTGGCACCCAGAAGACGCTCCAGCCGTGGTCCCGGGACAAATGGTAGGATGGAGACAGAGACCACGCGTGGGCAGCTTCCTGGTTCTGCACCAGGAGATCCTGGAAACAACATTGGTGAGTGAGGGCCTCCTGGTGGCTTAGAAAGCCTGGCCCTCCCTCCAGTCTCCCAGCTTCTACTCTTCCACGGCCCCTTCCAAGGGCCTTCAACAGCTGCTGAGGAACCGGGGAGGGGCAGGCTGCGACTCCCTTCCTTCAGGACACGACGCAGCAGTCAGCCAGCCAGGGGGGAGGGGGCTCAAAGCGGGGCTCCTAGCGTGCATGCAAGCTTGGACAGGGCCTCAGGGATCCTAGCCCTGAACCCCTGCAGCCTCTCCTACACACTTCAGGGAACACTGCCACCTCCACATTCCCCTCGCTCCTCTCAGAAGCAGTCGCACTCCTCTGCCGCCCTGTGGGAGGATTCTGCTTAGTGACTGTCACTTCTGGAGGCTCTTGTTTTACGAGGTTTACCCAAAGGCAGACTGTCTGTTCTACTGGCCAACATTTTCTGATCTGCTCCTTGGTGATGCTGAGGGCCATTTCACAACCTGCACTGGGCCCAGACTTGCTGTCAGATGCTAATTCATCGATGAACTCCCGCTGGAGAGCTCGCGGTGGCAGTTGGACCAGGCCCCCACACGGGTGCACGGAGGCTGGGCAGGCCCACTCTGGCTGTATGCTCCTCCCTGATTGCCGGCCATCCATCACTCATGGTCGCCCGCAGTCTACTCCTGAGGCAAGAGTGGGCAGGCACTTCATCCCAATTACTGCAGGAAGGCCCTGTGGCTGCCTGTCCCGGCTTCAGCTCAGCTTTGCCACACACAGTTTCAGTTAAGTGCATTTCCTCACTATTGCTCCCTCTTGCTGCCAACAAGCCCTGGGACTTGATGAAGTCGTTGGCATGTGACCCTGTTCCCGGGCAGAAGTCACACCGGTAGCATCACCAAACACCCCGGAGCTGAGTTTGCCTTGTGGTCTGGGCAGCGGCAGCCCTGAGGACCTGCTCCTCTGGTCCCCAGCACTCCTCGGCACTACAGAGAGGGCACTTGAGAAATGCCACAAGGCGGCCATTGTCAAGGGGGGCCGAGGAAGAGCAGAGGCCTGGGGAAGGGGTGCTGGTGAAATCTCAGCATAAGCCCGGGATGCTGGGCCCAGCATGAGGTGATGGTCTTGGGGAAGCAGGTCAGAAAGTGCCCTGGAGGCCCCAGCAGGTACCTGGGGAGGCCCAGCCACAAACCAGGGTTCTCTTCGTGACCAAGAGGGCTGCCCCCTCCGCAGCGTGCACTCCACCTGCTCCAAGCCACACAACCCGAGGAGCCCCTGGCATGATACAGGCGGCGTGATGAGCGACTTGCACGCACTAGGCGAGCAGCACAATGAGGTGTGGTCTCAGCAACACCTGGCTGACAATGGACAGGCACCACGTGGCGGAGCGATTTCCAAGGTGTGATAGAAAAATGATTAGAGCAAAGCACATGAACCAGAAGCAGCCAGAGACTCAACCGAGGCCACAGGCTGGGAGAGGCAAAGGGGGAAAGCCAATGGGACCACGCTGAACACACTGATTTCTGCAGGTGCCACCCACAGGGTGAGCCCGCCCGAGACCACCGTGCCCTGTCCTCACCCACAGATGGGACACCCTCCTTCAGAAAGTGGAGGGACCCTGTGGTTGACCTGATCGTCAGGACCAAGTCCAGGGGCTTTGCCCTGGAATCCACGTTGCCAGCCTCAGAGCCCCCCACAGACCCCATTCCATCCTGATTCCTCCACGTCCCACTCCCAGCACCCAGCCCACATCCAGCCCACAGCACCTACAGACGGCCTGTCCAGAGCCCTGGGAGAGCTGGGGAATGCTTCTCCAGGCAATGGTCAGGGAGGAGGGCCGGCACCAACACTGTGCAGCTGTCGGGGAGCCACTTTCTTGGGGTGCTTTTTATTTCCTCCTCTACACTGCTCCTATGCTCCAACCTTTCTACAAAGAACATGCATCTTTTGTATAATAAAACGGTTTACTTTTAAAAGGTCCAAAACAAGTCACATTCTTCTTTTAGGGCCTGATCCTCACCCTTCCATATTCATGATGTTTTCTTTGACTTACCCTGCCCAGTACAATCCTTATGACTGAATTCTCAATAGAATCAGCATCATGAATCACAACTGATTACAGTTGTGAAAGACAAAGCCTGGCATAGTCAGTGGACCAGTGCCTCTTGGCCCTGACTTCTCTCTGCCAGAGCCCCCATGTCGAGTCAGACACCTAAAATAGTAAGTCCTTGCTGGCTGCTGGCTCCATTCCTCACGATCCCCATTCTGTGTCCCAGGACAAAGTCAGGTTTGTTGTGAAGATACAACCCCAGGCAAGATGTGAAGAAACTGGAGCCCTTGTGCACTCTGCTGACGGAAAATCAGGATGGTGAACCACTAGGGAACAGTATGGGGCTCCTTAAAAAATTAAACATAGAATGGCCACGTGATCTAGCAATGTACCCAAAAGAACTGAAAACAGGCTCAAAGAGGTATTTGCACAACCGTGTTCACAGAGGACTATTCACAACAGTCAAAAGATGGAAGCAACCCAAGTGTCCATCCACGCACACATGCATACACAAACATATCTACACACAGTGGACTACTACTCTGCCTTAAAGAAATATCTGACATCTCTTACAGCACAGATGAACTCTGCAGGCATTATGCTAAGTGCAAGTACCAGACACCAAAGGACAAATACTGTGTGATTCCATTTAGGAGAGGTGACTAGCTGTCAAATTCATAGGGACTGGGGGGAGGGGAGGAGTGGGGAGTTAGTGTTTAATGGGCCTAGAATTTCAGTTTTGATGACAGATGAAAGAATTTCTGGAGACGGATGGTGGTGATGGTTGCACAACAGTGTAAGTGTCCTAAATGCCACTGAACTGTGAACTTAAAAATGCTTAAAGTGGTAAATTTTATGCTGTGCATATTTTAGCGCAACTAAAATAATTCATTCATTAGTTGATTAATTAAAAAGAAAAGACCCAACCCCAGCGGCTCCCCCAGCTGGGTGGTCAGGCCACTGTTCCCATAGCACCCAGCTTGCCCCCC
>PVKE010043687.1:0-13284 GCA_004027555.1 Craseonycteris thonglongyai | reverse complement strand
GCGGGTTGAGCGCTCGCTTTGAGGCCACGAGGACCGAGGATCGAATCCCGGCTCCGGCCCAGGCAGGACCCACGTGCTGAACTGGGGAGTTCCCACAGTTCGGTTCTCTAGCTGTCTCTGTCTCTGTCTCTCTCTCTATCTGTCAAGAGTAAAATAGAAATAAATATGCACTAAAGATAAAATAATTACTCTCTATAAAATTAAAAAAAAAAAAAATTAGGGAACTGAGAAATTTTACTGCAAAAGAAAAATATAATAGATACAAAAAACACTAAAGTATCCTTTAAACCCTGGTTCATAATAAAGTTCCTTTAATTACTGTGACAACTGATTAAGTTGATGAGGTTCTTTGGATAAGATTAAGGATGGGTTTTTTTTTTTCCATATAAACCACAACTATTGTTACATGGAGTTTAAAGCTCAAATACCAGTTTTCACAAATTTGGATACTCAAAAAATTGTTTCTTAATCTCTTTCCTCAACACATCACCATACAGGCAGAGAGGTAAGCATATGTTTGGCAGCAAAGCTGGTAAAGCCAGAGGAAGAAGAGGCTTATATAATCCAAGAGACCAGACCCAATAATATTAATACCACATTCCAAGTAACAGTCCACAAATTTTGAGCTTTTCACATGCACACACAAAATTACACAAACTCTTGGAAGTTAGTAGATTAGGTTACAAATAAGACTCATTGGTCCAACATAAGGATAGGCACTGCCCTCACCAGAAATGATGTCTCTTTGCTCTTCTACCCAACTTAATCCAAAGACTGCTAGTTCTAAAATTCTTTCTATCAAGGGTCCTAAAAGTCTCATGATGAATGTCTAGGTAAGAAAATTGGAAATAAAAAGAAAATTAGATAATTAGAATAGCAAAGGATACTAGGCAAGCAAGATAAGCAAGAAAAAAACAAAAGGGTTGACCAGAAGGCATCATCATTTGCCCTTTCACCACGTCTCACATTGTCTACCCTGACCCCAAATAAAACCAAGTTATAAATAAGAATGAAGCCTAATATCAAAATATATCATTAGACACTCCCCAAAGATCACAGAATCAACAATGTGACAAAAGGGGAAGCCGGGATGGCTCAGTGGGTTAAGTGCTCACTTTGCAGCCCTGGGGACCGAGGATCGAATCCCAGCCCATGCAGACCCATATGCTGAACTGGGGAGTGCCACCAGTTGGGTTCTCACCAGGGTGAGACCCCAGCCCACTTCCTGCCCTGTGCAGCCCCATGCCCACCTGTGGAATAAAACTATGTGGAAAACCCAATGATGTACAATTATGGAGACTGTTCTGGGCCCTCCCCCCTCTCTGTCTCTGTATCTCTCTCTCTCTGTCAAAAACAATAAAAAAAATAAATCTTAAAAAAAAAAAAGAAAACAATGTGACAAGAGACTGGGTGATAATTCTTTAACAGTTGACAGGTTATTGGATTTGTAAGAAAGCATTATATAGGAGAATGGTTACCAAAAACTGGTCTGCAACCAGTGATTGACAGTCCATGTCAAAATGAGAAAAAAAAATTAGGCAATATAAAGTTCTTCAAAAAGCTGAATTGATTAATTTTAAACAACTCTCCCTTAATCTAAAATTACGCCTGTTTTCTCTCATTAAAATGTCCTTTCTAAAACGTGTAATGAAAGTCCTTCCTTTTGTGAAAAGGTGGGGAATAGACTCTTTTAAAAATGCTATTACTTGGTGAAGTAAAAATTTGGCAGCCCTTTATCATTCTCAAAATTTGCTTTTGTTTGCTATACTGATCCGATACAGCTAATCCTGGGATGCGCTGGTTGGTTTAGTGACTAAAGAAGCTGTCATGTCAGAAAGCCATGAATATGAATCTGTAATCACCAGCTATGCCCTTCAGCACATAACTGAGTCATGGTTTCTGCATCTGAAACAAGGTTGTTTTGAGGTATCAATGGGCTCCTTACAAGAAAAACCCAGTGACACTGGTTTTATCCTTGTATATGAGGTTGGGAGAAGAGGGTAAGAAAAAAGTTCTTGGAACTAAGCAGACCTGGGTTCAGTTTTCAGCTCAGAAACCTTACCAACTATGGGATTCTCACAAATTTATGGGTCTCTCTGCACCTCAGTCTCCTTCTGCGTAACAGAATAGGAAGCATAACAGTACCAGCCTCATCAGGTTACCATGAGAATAAAATAAGATATTATGTATAAAGACCTAACACAGGGCTGGCATATATTAGGTGTTTAATACATGAGCTATTTAAAAAAAGGCTGTTGGGAATGGAATCCTGGCCCCAAACCATGCAAACCCTTATGCTGAACTGTGGCATAACTGGTAATGCACAACTGGTAACGGCTGAGCACTGCAGTTAAGATTCTCTCCTCCCATGCGGGATGACCCCACTTTGGTTCCTGCCCCATACGGCCCCACATCCACCTGTGTGAAGTGAAACCATGTCACAACTAATGATGTACAGCTATGGAGACTGCTCTGGGCCTCCCTCTTTCTCATCTTCTCTCAAACAATAAAATAAATCTTTAAGTTGAAAAAAAAAAAAGGGGCTATTTATAACTCTAAAATACAAAAAAGTAGTAATAAGAGAAAGTAGGCTAAATGGTAGTTATCATTATTATAGAACCAGTTTAACCCACAGTGCCATATCCTTCAAAAAAGATCTAGCTTTTTTGTTTCTGTTCTTACCTAACACATTATAGGCCACACACTATAATAAAAGATCTGAGAACAACATTCAGTAGAACAAAGCCTTTTCCCTTTAAAAAATACACATTACACTAACTACAAGAAAATATCATTTTGATAAATCTGTGCTAAATATAAACATTATGCTGAAGAATATTTCACTTGAGTTTTTGGCAGCTAAGCTTACTACTTTCCCCCTTTTCTTTAAAAAAAAAAAAAAAAATTTTTTTTTTTTGGTTTGCACTAACTTTTTGGCTGTGAAAAACTATTTTCTCCAAAGACCACTGGGTTTTGTAACAGCATTTTTAGAAAACAAGACATTCCAATTGCAATCTCCAGAAAGTTAGCAATCTTTATAAGGATGTTTTTTCAGATAATTGAAAAGCAGTCCATTCCATTTTCTAGAAATTCAACAATGACAGTATAAGCTTGCTTTATCTCTTGCATCAAGATTACATTGCTAGGTGAAGCCCTTGCTTTGCAGCCCGGGGGACCAAGGATGGAATCCCAGCCCCAGCCCATGCAGACCCATATGCTGAACTGGGGTGTGCTTCCCATGCAGGAGCCCCCCAGCCCCCGCCTCTGTGGAATGAAACCATGTGGAAAACTGATGAGGTACAACTATGGAGACTGCTCTGGGCCCTCCCTCTTCTCTCTGTCTCTGTCAAAAACAATAAAATAAATCTTTCAAAAAAGATTACATTGCTAAAATAGTATTAGGAGTTGAAACTATGTCACAACTAATGATATACACTTATGGAGACTTCTCTGGACCCTCACTGCTTCTCTCTCTCGCTCTCTCACTCTCACCTTCTCTCAAACAATAATCTTAAAAAAATTATTAGGAGCACATATAATTTAGGTATTATAATCAGCCTTGAAAATTAAAATTCACATATGTAGTAGGCAAGTAATCTGGATATACCAGAGGGTGTCATGGGATCTGCTTTTGCAAGTAGTTTATAAATTGATATCTGCCTCTTATATATTCTTTTATATGTTTAAATTGAAATGCTTTAGAAATTCAGACTTGTAATTAAGATAATGTTTACCATTCAAACCTTATCTCCTGAAAAAGAGCCTGCCAAGGAAATGAAAAAGGCATGAGCAACATGGATTGGGAAGATGTGGCCTCTTTAAATGGTAACAGCCTTTTTATGAGATCGTGAAAGAGGCCAATGACCCCTGAAAAACCCAACTGCAGGGGAGAAACCACTGGGCACCACCCAGCCAAAGAAACAGACAATCAGAAACAAAATAAGGGCTCCCACAAAATTCTAATTTTATCACCCTTGGCTCCACTGATGAAACATAACTTTCTTTAGTGATAGACCAAGTTATCTCCAGAGCTGAATTCTGGGACAAGAGGCAGCAAGTTTCTTTTGAAATTTGTAGGAAAAAAATAAGTAATGTAGTCCATTCTATTAAATAGGTCCATATTTAAATATGGAATTATCTCCCATAGATCTCCTTACATTTATTTTTAATTTGTAGACATTATTAAATGCTCCATTTCTCTTGTTGGTGCTTGAGTATTTAAGTCATTCAGAAAGATACATTTACAACTGAATACTAATTCCACTTTCATTTTTGATGAAAACTGACATTTCAATTATTTCTCAAAATCAGTTTTATTCTACCCTAGAATATATTCAAGAGTCTCAGTGCTACAGAGATGATTATAGAATAACATGATTGAAACAGAAAATTAAGAAAACAATGTCCCTGTTATTAAGCATATATAATAGGCCCATGACGGGGAACCATATGAAACTCACATTATCTCTTAAGTTTTTATTTTTCTGGAAAACAAAATAAAACAAAAATACCCCAGCAATGTGGGATGTAAAAGGTTACTTCTTTAACAAATCTTTTCACCAGAGGACACCAAGACCTCTAACCCATAATTAAATTTTTTTTTTCCTTAAAATGTCCTTGTGAGATAGGGGACTAGAATGTATGACATCCAAACATTAGAGGCTAAAGACAGAAGAAGCCAACTCATAATTTGACACATTAAAAGACACAGTGCTAGCCCAAATCAAAGAATATAAGGTTAAGGTCTGGAGAAGTGTCAAGAACAGGCCCCAGGGTGAATGTAATAAACAGGGCCTGAATAAAGATCTGCTAATTATTCACACATAATTTAAACTTACTTAACCAAATAGGATCAGATTTTTGCCTCAACATTACTTGAGCTTACCAAGTAATCAGTCTTTCTCTAAGGAGAGCCCCCTCTTTTTTTTTTTTTTTTTTTACAGTTACCTTGCCTAGAAAAGCTGGCTTCTTAAACTATGTCAGTTGTCTATAAAGAACAATATGGAAAGTACCATGTCAAAAAGCCCTCCCCCACCTATATTCCTCCTCCTTTGGGGATCTCCCAAAGTCCCCTGGGCAGGAAGTGGCTGATCTGATGTAACCATCCAGCCCATATGTCAATTTAAAATTATATTACACTCCTTCCCACTTCCAGTGGTGGCCAAAAAAGCGGTAAAGAGTTGCATACATAGAGCTAGTTGCAAAAGTAATGCTGATTTTAGTTACTCCATTGAGCTCCTTGGAATTTAAAGGCTACTATACTGCACTTGACAGAAATATAAAACTTAAAACAAGCTTGTCCAGCACATGGCCCATAGGCCACATGCGGCCCAACAGAAATTCGTAAACTTTCTTAGAACATTATGAGATCTGAGGTTTTTTGTTTTTAGCTTATCAGCTATAATTAGTATTAGTGTATTTTATGTGTGGCCCAAGACAATTCTTCCAATGTGGCCCAAGGGAAGCCGAAAGGTCGGACACCCTTGACTTAAAACATTTCTTCTTAAAAGGTACCGCCACCTGGCTTAGTTTCCTCTAGTAACTAAATTCTATAATGCAACTAAAGAAAGAGGAGGTAGGCGGGTTTCTTGCAGTTCCTAGATAGTTTTCTACCACAGGAAGTGTGAGAGCCCTCAGCACATGGAAAGGCTGTTCAGGGAAACTAACTAGAATGCCAGCAGATTTAGTCAAAGACTCCTTCCATATGTAAAACAACCCTGCTGCCCCGCAGAGAGCAAGAAGTAAAAAGACCAAAAAGGGCCACAGAAAAGGAGAAGTTAAAACGAAGGTAGAATGACCCTTTTAAAAACCAGCATAAAACACATTGGGAAGAGGAAAGAATGTAAAAAGGATAAAAATATCTAAAAAAAAAAAAAAAAAAAAAAAAAAAAAAAAAAAAAAAAAAAAAAAAAAAAAAAAAAAAAAAAAAAAAAAAAAAAAAAGCCCAAAAGACAGAGGAAGGAAAATAAATGTATAGTAGTGAAGCTAGAATGTTAAAAAGACAACTGGGATCAAAACACTGAAGACCTACGGTAGAAAAACAGAGGGAAGAAAGAGAAATTTAAGTGTGCAGAGAAAGATAAAGACGCAAAGAGGAAGGTGGGGGAGGGGAGAGACAACCAGATAAAGAAGATGGGAGGAGGGAGAGAAAAGGAACAAAGGGCAGAGACCTTGCTCCAAACCTCGGACCCATCAATGCTGGGAGACCCAGGCTTGAAAGCAGTTAACTCTCATTAAAATGTTAAGTGGTGGTCCCATAGTTGTAAGTCTGACCTACTATTATTTGTAAAGATAAAGGACACTGTATGCTAACTCCCATATATCTTGATTCTGAAATTTAATTGAAATCATAAAATGACTTTAAACAGTCAGAGGTTGACAATCGACTTTATCAAGATCCCTTAACTGGGGAGGGAAGGGACTTGGTTTTTAACCTGTGTAGCCAATACTGACACAATCAGGAAAACATGCCCCAAGATCATGTTACCTGTCTTTAATTTTTGGAAATAATAAGGACTAATCTCCAAACATCTCATTTACTCACCTATCTGGCCTGTAGGTCCCCACCCTTCCTCAACTGTAATCATAAATTCTCTTAATAATATGCCCCAAATAATTGTTGCCCCAACAGGTTAACAAGACCCTTTTCCATATTCTTTTTGGCATCTTGAGGCGTACGGAAGTCGTTTTTATTTTACTTTATATTGTGGGGAGGGGGAGGGGTAAGGGCTGAGCACACTTCGGTTCAGGCCGCCCTGAGGTTGCTGCCCTAGAGCGCCGCCCTTCAACCCACGCCTGCGCTGCGCACCCCGTCACCGGGCTGTGCACCTCATCTTTTCCTCGCTCAAGGTCTTGAAGCACTTTTCAAACATTTCTCCATAAACTGATCATTACTACGGTGGATTATGCAGCTCAGTTTGTACCTGAGAGCGGAACCGGGGAGGAGGGATAGAAGCCCATGAGTGACCTATGGCGAGATGGTTGATTTGAGAGGATGAGAAGTTGGGGGCGGGGGACTCAGTTCAAGCAGTATCTGTTCTTTCGGTGATATTCATTTTTGTTGGGTCAGAAATGCCCAATTGGGGTTCCTCATTCACGTGGAAAGGATCCTGGGGCGCCGGCCAGTAACTTCCTGGCCACTTTTAAAAGGAATATATGGAGTGAACACAGCCCTTCCAGGAGGGTGGGTGAGAGACGGAGGGGAGGGGAGGGGGAGAGGCAGCCAGCACGGCCCCCCCGGCCCCCCCGGCCCGCGCGTTAAGTGGTGGCGACCCCTGCCGCCCCCGCCGTGGGGTCCCGGCGCCCAGCTCTGCACAACCCCCACCCTCGGGCCCCCTTGGGACACCATCCGAGTAGGACTGAGGTGACGGCAACCCCGCTCGGAGACCGGGGGGCGCTCCCAGGAGTTTTGAAAGCCGCTGTGACAGAACAGGCATTCTGTCCCCTAGTCTCCTCTTCCGCGATCCATGGACCTCCAGGTCATGCTCTGGCCGGGCTCCCCGTATTCTGCTCCGAAAGTTTCGTCCCTGCAGCCCCTAACCCAAAGGGATGACGGGCGCCAAGACCAAACTGTTTCCCCAACCAACCTGTCCCCTTAGTCAGCATGGGGCAGGGGGTGTATTTGGGGGTACGCTTAAGCACCGGACAGCCCGGACTCGCCGCCCGCAACTTGCCCTAGTCCTTTCCTCCCCTCATCCCGAGGACCCCCGATCTCCTAAGAGGAGCCTCAATCGCCAGCAGGGAGCCCTCAGGCCACATCTGCCCTCCGCCGTCCCAGCCCGGTTTGCGGTGGAGTCCCGGGTCCGAGCCCGAGGCGCCCCCGCTCCACGCACCCCGTCCAGCAGCCTGGCCTCGGGGCAGGCGGCCGCGTCCGAGGACGGGGTCATTGTTTCCCACCCGCAACAAAAGCGCCCCAAGCGGCTCCAAGTGGGGGATCGCGGCGGGGAGCGGCCCCCCCTGCGGCCCCGGACGCCGAGCCCCGGCCCACATGCAGCCGGGCACAGCGCCGCCGCTCGTCCCCCATTCCGGCCTCGGCGTGCGGGCCCCAGAGCCCCTGCCCTCTGCCTCGGCCCCAACTCACCACGGGCCCGCTCAGGCGCAGGGGGCAGCGCGCGTTCCCCCGGCTCCACGCCTGCACCAGCCCTCGGGCAAACTTTCCAACTCGCGATCGTCCCCACAACTTGGGAGCCCGGGGCCCCGGCGTGCGCAGGGGTCGCAGGCGGGCCCCGGGCAGACAGCAGCCGGCTTCAGGCACGGTCAGGGCCCGAGACCCCGGGGTGGGCGGCTGCTTTCCAAAGGTCCACAGTGTGGAAGCAGGTAGAGTTGCATGGCTGGGGCGGGGCAGGGTGGCGTCCTGGGGGTCAGACCCTGGAGCAGAGGAGCCAGTGGCTGCGCGCACAAAGCGGCGCCGGAGCGGACTGCGCTGCCACTCCCCGCCAGGTCAGCCCCCCGAGCAGAAGTGTCTCCCCAGGACCGACCTCTGGGAGTGAAGCTGGGGCTCTGCCTTCGCTGGACCCTGCACCACCGAGCAAGAGGCAAAACACGAGCTGGATTTCCCCAAACTGGAGCTGGACTGCCCCTCTCGACCCTTCCCCCTCCCCTTCTCCTTCCTCCTCTCCCACCCCCTTCTTTTGAGATCAAAGGAAAGTGTTGGGGGGTGGGGGTGGGGTGGGGAGGAGAGACGTCAAGATTTTCGGGTCATTATCTTTTTTTCTGAGGGGCTCTCAGAGGGGAAAGTTTTAGGGTCTCTAAATTGAATGTTTATAGATACATAAGGGGGTGCCAGGTCAGAGATGACAACACTGAGCAATATCTGGGTCGGTAGCAGTGGAAAACTGCCCTCAACACCAAAGACAGACGCCAGAAGTGGGTTGTGTTCCCTTGACTCAGCGCTGAATGTCTGCAAAGGTCATCATAACATTTTTGTTAGTTATTTGACCCTGTACCTTGGCGGTGGCCTTACTGTATGGATAAAGAAATTGAGGCACAGGAAAAAGTAAGTTTTCAGCATTAAGAGGAATAGCCAGTGAAAGCATTTTGCCAAAATTAAGACTAGGGCATCTGAATTTCTCCTAACATGTTTGATGGATGTTGCTTCTCCCAACAGTCATTAATTACACAGACAAGGAAATCCAGATTGTTAAAGGGGTCGCAGTGGTACAGAAAATTCTGTTCATGGAACTGTATCATTCCTCTCAAGTCAAGCTTCAACTGAAGAGAAAGTCATTTTATTATTGCCTTCCACACCATTCTGCCCCCATTCTTTGTGATACTTGCCTTAATTAGGCATAACCAGATTATTCTTTTGAGAAAGATCCCAAATTTTCAACCTTCCCCACTGGTTCATCCAAATTTATCCTTGAGCTAGAAACCAGGCATCCAGTGCTGAATAAAATGTGCCTTCTACCTCAGAAGAATACACATTCATTCTAGGTTTGCAAGCAGAAATTAATGACTACACTTCTATGTTTTCAATACTACAATCAGACAAATACCCTGGTTGGAAAAAGTCAGAAATGTCCCATTTGGAATAAATCTTATCTGCAAAAATAGACTTTTCTCAGCCAATATTTCCAAAAGCCTAATTGTGAATGAATATCTTCTCAGAAACAATCCCCTTGGACCTAAATAAAATGAATGTTGGTAGAGTTTGATTCAAAACTTGATTTTCATTAAAAAAAAAACAAAAGGAAAAAAACTACCGGTACCATGAAATAGCAATATCCTGGTTTTTGTCAATTAATTAAAATGATTAACTTTAAAATGTATTAAAATGGGAAAATCACACAAAAGATGCAGAAACCTGTCCGAGGTAACTAGTGCTCATTCTCTTCATTCTGTAAATATTAGTTTGAGGTCCCCCCACCCCCACCCCCCATGTGCCAGGCACTGTTCTAAACTCTGGAGAAACAGCAGTAAGCAAAATGAAATATCTGCACTTGTGAAGCTTGCATTTGATCATGGAGTATGAGCGAGGGGGGCAGAAAATAAGCAGTCAAATAAGCAGAATATGTATATACAGTAGACTCTCCATTAACCGGAACACAAGCCACCAGCAAAACCGGTTAATGACTAGTCTACTTACATTTATCAGTCATCTACCAATCCCCATGGGTGCTGATTAACTGAGAGTCTACTGTATAGTGTGTCAGATGGTGATTGATGGTCAGAAGGAGGGAGAAAAAGCAGGAAAGGGAACAGGGAGTGCAGGGGAATGTTGCAATTTTAAACGCAGCAATCAGCTCATTAAGTTTATCTGAAAGAAGGGAGGAAGCTGGGGAGGTTTTATGCATAGAAAGGGCAAAAGCCCTGAAGGTGGGAATATGATGTGGCAACACAACTATTTACTGTGTTTTGCAGCAGCAGAGACTTAAAAGACATCTAAAGGCCACTCAAAAAAAAAAAAAAAAAAAAAAAAATGGGGTGAGGTAGGGACAGATTGCTCCCACTGGCCAATTCCAGTACAATTTTGAGTTTGGAAAATAGGTTTATTTGGGAGTTATCAACATGTAGCTGATATTTAAAGCAACCTTGGTATCTGAACCTTAAATATACATAGCTTCTAATAATATAAGGTTCATCTGAATCTGTCAGAAAAGGGGTCTGATATTTATAACAGAAACAAAAAGATTAAACAAGTCACAGAAAACTAAATGATAACAAGGAGAAGAAAAAGTGTAATTCTTTCCAGATTTCAATATAGAAAAATAAATATTTAAGCAATTTCCCAATACCCTTACAACTAACTTCCCTAATCCTTTTAGTAACAAAGCAAGAATTCCTATGTTATTTCCAATCACCTTTCTAGAAAAGAAATATGAAAAGACACATAATATTGGTGTTGTCACTGTGCTTATCTAATTTCCTAAGGACATAACTCTAATTTTATCTTAGGTGCCCTGATTATTAATTACCTTGGGCAGTGAGTGCCCTAGGAAAAATGTATATATACATTTCCATAACACACACATATAGCATTTCTTTCCAAAGAATATAATCTCCATTGGAAAACATTGAACATTTTGGCAATACTAATTTTTGGTGAGAAACTTGTACATTCTGGCAATATAAATGCTACTACAACTAAGGAAGACAGACATGTCTAAGACAGACTCAAACTCATTCTTTATGAGGGTCAGGAATGGATGGATGATATATTAGTAGGTGGGAGAGTTAATTGTCCCCTGGTGATCTGGGACAGTACAATTTGCATCATCCTGGGAGATGACAGGGAAGGCTGGGTAAAATAAATCTGCTGTAATAGTTTTTAGCATAGAAAAAGATTTAATGCTGTCAATTCTGCTAGGAGTCCAGGAAAGTAAAAACAAAACAAAACAAAACAAAAAAACTTAAGAGTAAAAAAGACCCAAGGGTTACCAGAGAATTTGCACTGAGCAGGAATCAGAATTAACTGGTCAATTTACTGACGGACATAGACATAAAAACTTTTTCTCACTCAAGTTTCTAAATTGAATCTGGAGATTGTCAAGAGTACACAGAGTACGTACAACACATGGTAGGTGCAAACCAAAGACACCTCAATGGATGTGGAAGAAAGAGGAAGTAAATGGGTATTTTTATTTTATTTTTTTATAACATAGGAACTTTTTTTTTAATATATTTTATTTATTTATTTATTTTTGACAGAGAGAGAGAGAGAGAGATACAGAGACAGAGACAGAGAGAGAACTGAACTGGGGGAGCTCCCAGTTCAGCATATGGGTCTGCACGGGCCGGGGCCAGGACTCGGTCCTGGGTCCCCGGCGCTGCAAAGTGAGCACTTAACCCACTGAGCCACCCTGGCTTCCCCGTAAATTAGTATTTTGAGGCAGAAAAAAATTGGGATTGCCAGAATTGGTTTTAAAAGGAAGTGAAAAAATTACCATCTTCACAGTGACTATAGAGCATAAAGATAGATGATGAGACAAGATATTTTATATTATAGTCAGCTTTCCAAAGAAACAGATCCCAAACAGAGAACTACTATCCATGTGATCCAAATGACTCTGTTTTAATGCAAACTCCCTCCCTACTTCTTATAATAAGATTAAGCCCATTTTCTCCATTTATGCCTTGTCTAGCAACTTCAATGGTAAACTTTCCAACCTAGTAATTCAACCGTCCTCTTAACCTCTCCCAAATTAAACTTGGAAGCACCCCTACTTGACCTCTATATCTGTACTATTTTCTCTACAGCCTGCATGCATGCTGCAGAATTCGTTTAGAGTAAGGCACCTTATCTAGTTTCAAAATCTTTAGTTTTGTGTGTATGTGCATGTGTATGTGTGTGAGAGAAAGAAAGAGAGAGAAAGGGGGAGGGCCCAGAGCAGTCTCCATAGTTGTATATAATTAATTGGGACATGGTTTCATTCCATACAGGTGAATGTGGAGGCGCACTAAGCAGGAACCGAACTGGGACCTCCCACATGGGAGGCAAGAACCTTCACAGCTGAGCCATCCTGGTAGTCACCAGTTGTGCTGTAGTTAAGCATATGGGTCTGCAAGGGCCAGAGCTGTGAATCGAACCCAGAACCTTGCGATTGTAAGGGAAACACTCAACTGCTGAGCTATACTGGCAACCTGGCTTCAAATTCTTAAGACCTAAATCTGCCTAAAAGTCTTAGTTTCTTTTTCTCATTTTCTTTTGCTTTTTATTTTTGCCTGAGGTCTTTATTGTTCCTCAGCAATTCCTACTTTGGGAGCTTTTTAGCATTTTCTTGCCATAGGGTCTGTTTTAAGTCTCCATTTTGCTTACTCCCAAAGCTGCCCTTAGGCGAGGCTATCAAGAGAAATCCACAAGCAATACATTTCTTATTTACCTTTACCTCCCTCCCTCAGCATCACTATTTCCTTTACTTGAAGTTTCTTACCTATTATATGGCTGCCTGTTAACTTGTACTCTAGAGCCCATTGTCTCTAGGCTACTTTATTTAAGCAGTTTTTACTTCATTACTGAGCCTTTCTTTCTAGCCTCTTCCATCTCTTCCTCATTAGCTACTTCTCTGCTATCTAGAGATCTTTTGTGTTTACCATGCCTAGATCACCCTTTTTCTCCCATCTAACTTTAGCCCTATTTCTTTCCATGATAAATTCTATTTCTTGCTATTATTTCTTGTTCCTATAGCATCTATTTATTCATGAGACCACTGACCCACTCTCCTGAGGTTACATTCACAACATAGCTTCATTCCCCTTTTTTCTGGTCTTTGTCTAGAAATGTCTCCTCCCTGGAATTCTGTGACAAGTCTAAGCCTTCCTGGTTCTCCTACAAGTCCAACCATAATG
>PVKE010043686.1:0-13277 GCA_004027555.1 Craseonycteris thonglongyai | reverse complement strand
AAAAAAAAAAAAAAAAAAAAAAAAAAAAAAAAAAAAAAAAAAAAAAAAGAAAATAAAAAGAATAGACAGGTGTATGCACATTTATCCTTGGCATTTGAGTAAGGAGTCACTGAGAGGACACAAGAAAGTAGTGAAGAGTGGAGGGAGGCCAGAAGGGACAAGGAGGAAAGAGCGCAGAACAGTGGGCCGGAGTAAGATTCCCCATTTACACCTTTTCAACTGATCTGAACTTTTTCAGCTATAGGAAGGTACTGCCTAACCAGGAAACTGAAATAGAATGAAGTCCAGGAATCCAGGGAAGAGGCAATTTCCAAGGGAGAGAAACATAAAAGGAACCACGGGACAAACCAAAGACAGAAATTGTCCACCATGCCTGTCCTCTCAGAACTGGAATTTTTTTTTTAACATTTTTTTTGTTTATTGGTATTTTATTTATTTATTTATTTTAATTGGTTTTGACAGAGAGAGAGAGAGAGAGAGATACAGAGACAGAGGGAGAACTGAACTGGGGGAGCTCCCCAGTTCAGCATATGGGTCCACACGGGCCAGGGCTGGGATTCGATCCTCGGTCCCCGGCACTGCAAAGCGAGCGCTCAACCCACTGAGCCATCCCAGCTTCCCCAGAACTGGAATTTAATTATATGTGAAAAGCAAACCAGTGTCTCCTTTGTTTTACCCCCACCCCCGCCAGGACCCCAGGGCCATTCTCAGTTTACCTGAAGCCCAATCCTCAAAAATACCAGTGTTAGTTTTCTTTTTTTTTTATTATTAAAGTAATAAGGCACATGGTATACCAACAATATCTTGAATAATCAACAGTATGAAGTAAAAGTAAAACTCTCCACCATTCCCCACCCTAGTCCCCTGGGTTAACCTTTTCCTGTGTGAGAGGCAGGACTATGATGGTGAAAAGCCAGACTGCCTGGCTTCACC
Source organism: Craseonycteris thonglongyai (assembly GCA_004027555.1). Taxonomy (NCBI): domain Eukaryota; kingdom Metazoa; phylum Chordata; class Mammalia; order Chiroptera; family Craseonycteridae; genus Craseonycteris; species Craseonycteris thonglongyai. The sequence continues at coordinate 12,344 of PVKE010043686.1, read as the reverse complement.
TCTCACCTCTGCCCCTCACTAGTTGTGTGAGTTTGGACTCACCATTCCATGTCTCAGTTTCTCAATCTGTATAAATGGGATACCAGCAGTACCTCCCCAACAGAAAAGATTAAATGACTTAAAATATCCACCAGGAATATAGTAAGTGCTGTGTATATGTCAACTATTACCATCCTTTACAAAAAATATATGTATATAATGTATATAATTGTATATAGTATTTTATATGTGTTCTTTTTTTTTTAAGATTTTATTGTTTTTGACAGAGAGAGAGAGGTACAGAGACAGAGACAGAGAGAAGGGGGAGGGCCCAGAGCAGTCTCCATAGTTATACATCATCAGTTTTGACATGGTTTCATTCCACACAGATGGGCAGAGGAGTGCAGGGAGGGAACTGGGCCAGGGACCTCCCCTATGGGAAGTTCGCCCCAGTTCAGCATATGGGCCCACATGGGCCAGGGCCAGGATTCGATCCTCAGACACCAGAGCTGCAAAGTGAGCGCTTAACACACTGAGCCATCTGCTTCCCTATATGTGTTCTTATGCATATACATAAACAGCACCAACATATGTGCACCTTATTTTATTACTTAATATATACCTTAGAAGTCTTGCTATATCAATACATATAAATCTATCTCATTCTCCATTAAAGTTGAATATTATTCTACTGAATGAATATATTTACATAGAGTCAAGAAATATTTATCAGGCACTTATGTTATGTGAGGCCCTGTGTAAACATGACAGAAGAACCTCTTCTTGCTATTTTTATTGGGGTTGTGTTAAATATACAGAATTCAGAAAACGCTGACGTCTTTTTTTTTATGGTTGGTCTTCATATCCAAGAACATCCCTATATCTTTGTGACCACAGTTTTCTGGGTCTCCTCAATTCTGAATGTGATTTCCCCTCTCTGACTCATAAACATTGTCCCCACCCATGATTTCAGCTACTTCTATAATTTCAGCCACTCCCCAAATCAGATATTTTGGCCCAGATCTCTCTGCTAAGCTCCAAAACCACCTATCCAATTGTCTGCTGGACCCCATCCCTACCTGAGTGTTTCACAAGCTTCTCAAAGTCAATTAGGACCAAAGCAAAATGTATCCTACCCAAACCTGTTACTCCTGCTGTAACGACCGTCTCAGCCATCCAATTGCACATGTCACCCATAATATTTTTAAATATTAGTTGAATTCATCCACTTCTCTTCATTCTTCACCACCTACAGGACTTTGTAATTTTTTGTCTCTACTGTATACTTTTAAAGCTTTGTTTTTTGTTTTTGACAGAGACAGAGAGAAGGGGCAGGGCCCAGAGCAGTCTTCATAGTTGTATGTCATCAGTCCTCAACATGGTTTTGTTCCACACAGGTAGGCGGGGGCCATGCAGAGTGGGAACTAGGTCGGGGGCCTCCAGCATGGGAGGCACACCCTCTCGAGCAAAGGGCTGAACTGGGGGGCGGGGGCAAGAACCAGTGGCCTCCCACATGGGAGGCACACCCCAGTTTGGCATATGGGTCTGGATAGGCCAGGGCTGGGATTTGATCCTGAGTCCCTGGGGCTGCAAGGAGAGTGTTCAACCTGCTAAGCCATCGCACGCTTTCCCAGCCTCTTCTATTTTGATAGCTTCCTTATTGCTCTCTACTTTCTACCTAGTCTCTTCATTCTGATCTGCATTCTACTATCAGAGTGATTTATATAAAACACGAATAAATGCCCATATTCCTAGGGATTCAAAGGTCTGACACTGCCTACAAGCTGATTGAAATGTTCTGTTCTTTCTTTCATGCTGTGGCACATTCTGGGCCTACTACCTGAAATGCTAATTCCATCTACTCCTCAAACTCAGTCCAAATGTCTACTCTTGGAAGTTTTCCTGCACTCTTCCCAACTCACCAACCTCCACCTCTGTCCTCTCTTATCTCCTGGAGTATCACCTTATATTTTTTATCATTACATTCGTCATATATTCCTATAATCACTTTTTTCCTCTGCGAATACATTCTTCACTCTCCAGACTTTGAATGAGTCCCTTGATGGCAGAATTGACATCTGGCTCATCTTTGCATTCCACAGCATTAGCAAAGGATCAATCATATAGTGAAAATGCTCAAAAATCTTTACTGGTAGATGGATTAATGAGTAAATGACTCACAGAGAAAAATTGTAAGACCTACAAAGAGTTAAACTTAGTCTAGTTTAACTGTCTAAAGAATTATGATTGCCTTTATTTCACATAAAAAATTTTTTCTTCATCAAAGGGAAATAGAGAAAGAAAATAGTCATTTTAAAGAATATAAAGAGTTTGAATTTGGAATTAAATATTATCAGGGTAAGCTGCTAAAGTTATAAATGCACTAAAATGGGTAAGTCTATTATAGAGTATATGGTCTCTGCAGTATTATATTTGAATCATGTTCAATCACAAATTAATTTACTTTGAGAATTCCTTTGGCAAGCAAAACTCTTAATAGATATTTAAAATTGTAATGTTGTAGACATATGTATCTGTTTGTTCATTGCAACTTTATTTGCAATAGCCAAGATCTGGAAGCAACCTAGATATCCACTGAATGATGAACGAATAAAGAAGATGTGATATTTATGCATTTTTAATGGCTACTACTTAAGTCATTAAAAAAAGGAATTAGGGGAAGCTGGGATGGCTCAGTGGGTTAAGCGCTCACTTTGCAGCCCTGGGGACCGAGGATCAAATCCCAACCCCGGCCTGTGCGGACCCATATGCTGAACTGGGCAGTGCCCCCAGTTCAGTTCTTGCCGGGGCCTAAGCAAGAGGCTCCCGGCCCAGTTCCTGCCCTGAGTAGCCCCACGCTCACCTGTGGAGTGAAACTATATAGAAAACTAATGCTGTCAACTATGGAGACTGCTCTGGGCCCTCCCCCTTCTCTCTGTCTCTGTCTGTCTCTATCAAAAACAATAAAAATAAATCTTAAAAAAATTAAAAAAGGAATTAAATCTTCTCATTTATGACAACATGGAGGGTATTATGATGTAAGTCAGAAAGAGAAAGACAAGTACCATATGATTTCACTTATATGTGGAATGTAAAACACAAAACAAACCAAACCAAACAAAACAGAAACAGACATAGATATGAAGAATTCGGTGGTTGCCAGAGATGGGGTGGAGGGATAGGTAAAATAGGTGAAGGGGACTAGGAATACAAAGTTTCAGTTATAAAACAAGTCACAGGGAAGTAATGAACAGCATAGAGAATATAGTCAACAATACTGTCATAACTTTGTATGGTGACGGAAGGTAACTCGGAGTTATGGTGGTGATTCTTTCACATACCTACGAAGGCTGTCTGGAAAGTATCCAGCCACATAACAGTTCTCGTTATATTGACAATGGCTAGATTTTTTGTGGACAGCCCTCGTATAAATATTGAACTACTATGTTGTACACCTGAAATTATATAAGTAAATTTTACTTAAATAAAAAGATTGTAATGTGGTCATCTGATTCGAGATTTGAGAAAGAATGTGGCCTCCACATCTTTGTTCCTGGGGTTTAAAAGCAAGATAGTTTTCCATTTAGTTTCTGCTTAGCTTTAAAAAGCAGCTATAATAGGTGTTTCCTTTGGTGCATGCTGCCCTCTAGTGTCGGGATGTGGGACTGCATCCGGAAGCCCTCCACCAGAACACACTTGAAACCTAGGGACACTTCTCATGGGACTTACCTGTGATATAAGCCAGGCCCAGCCTCTGGCCTGCATGAGCATTTCAGGAACAACGTTAATGCCAAAGGGCTGAGTAGGACTCTGTCAGGTTAGGATACAAATTTACAGGTGACAAAATCCCAGGGCAGGTGGGGAGATGCCTGTTTACAGCACAGAAGGGCCCTCTTATAGGGCCTTGCTTGTTCTATTAATCATTACAGTTTTACTTTTCAATTTGTGGCATGAGTCACAACCCTTAGGGCTAACAGATACAACTTCACATTCAAGACAGTGTGCAAAGAATGAAAGAAATGAAAATATCAGATCGGAGTGTTGTAAAAGGGTTATTTTAGAGAAAAAAGCTAGTACAAATCCATAGGTGGGAGCCTAGAGTAGAACTGTTTAGAAGTGGCTTTGACCATGAAGCCTGAAAGAAAAGATATATGTGAACAATAGTCATCATATCAAGCAGGACATGACTGACAACCTCTTCTGGCTGAGTCTAGCATGAATTCCCGGAAGGATCTGCCTCTAGGTTCAAGGCCAGAGTCATATGAGAGGCCAGCTTGCCTCATTCAAATTTCCAGTTTTTGTCTTTTTATGTAACTTTATTTAAATGTTCTGTCATTTTCTTAGCAATGACACGGACGAATCTAAAATAATGATGTGGAGTGGAAAGGAGGAATTATAAAAGGACAGGAGGAAACTGTGCAGAGTGATGGAGATGTTCATTATTCTGATTGTGGTGATCATCTCACAGGTGCACACATATGTCAGAACTTACCAAAGTGTGCCTTTCAAATATGTGCAGTTTGTTGTATGCCAGTTATGACTCAATAAAGCTATTCAGAGAAAGAAACTTTCCCAGAATTACATGACTAGATCATAGCACGATGAGATTCAAAACCAGGTTTGTCTGACCAAAATACATAAAGCCATGCAGACATTTAAAAGGAGAATTATAAAGACTACAGAAATGCAAAAAAAATTTCAGCAAAATAAGTGAAAATAGCAAAATAAAAATTACATGTACGCTGTAATGAAAAAAGTGTGCACATATTGAAAAGAAGAAATGTACAAGTAGTACTAATGCTAATGTAATAAAATTATGATTTAAAATTATTTAATGCTGCTGTTAAATTGCATTTTTTCCTTTCTTTTTTTAAATTTTTATTTGGTGTATCTTTTTTATTTATTTATTTATTCAACAGAGAGAGAGAGAGATACAGAGACAGAGAGAGAACTGAACTGGGGGCACTCCCCAGTTCAGCATATGGGTCTGCATGAGCCAGGGCCGGGACTCGATCCCTGGTCCCCGGTGCTGCAAAGTGAGCGCTCAACCCACTGAGTCATCCCGGCTTACCCTAAATTGCATTTTCAATTAAAACACCAATTATAATTTTATAGCTTTTAAAATTATAATCTAGCTCCATATTAACCAATGTGTTTTAAGGTATGAAGTTGCATTTTAATATGTAGCATATAAAATTCTAGATTCAAAGTGACCATGTTATGTTTTTATATGTGTATAAGAAAAGATAAAAGAAATAAGCAAAAATGTTATTAGGTGGTTTTTATTTAAGGTAATTTTCTTCTTTCTGTGTTATTCTTTGTTTTTAGTCATTTTAAATCTCCAGCCATGGCTCTATTTTACTTTTATAACAATAAAAAAAGAAAAAAAAGAAAGTATTTTAAGAATTTATAGAATTGACAAAAGGCTTTTGAATCACCCAAATGTTGACTTGGCTATAATACTCACTTTCCTACAGCACTTTCCAGTTTTTGACACCCTTTCCACATACACTACTAAGCAGCAAGTACTTACTCAGTGCTGGATATAGCATGTATAAACTTATCAAGACAAATGCTCAAAATATTACTGAAAAAGATATTACAGAGTACTATTAAATACTAACCAACCATAAGGCATATGACAACTGGACCTCCCTTTTCACAAAAGGAAAATGACAACCTTGGGCTAACTGCCCTGGAATTTCCTCCCTTTAAAATATTTTTAATTCCAAAACTAGGTTAAGGAACATCCTGTATGTTCATATATGAGTGGGCTGGTGTGCGGGTTTTTCATCCTTCAGAAAACAATTCAAACAGTGAAGGGCAGAGGTCCTCCAAGGAACTTTAAGAGCAACTGTGACCCTACACTGTTCTCCTCACTCTTGTGGTCCAGAAAGTAGGTTTAAAGAATGTGCCGCACATTTCTGCCAGGAAAGTCAGGTGTCTGTACTAAAACTATAGAAAGAGGACTTCTCTTCTGTGTCCCTAAAATAATGTCTCCTCTGCTGAATTAAAGGCATTTTTATCTTGCCCTTTTCCTGCAGACCAAAGCTAAGAGTCAGAAAGAAGAGAAAATATAAAAGCAGGAGTTTGAATATTATTTTTTCTTTCACATGTCAAACATTTACTTCCCTGCATGAAATGAGAAGATTTCTGCAATTTGCTTCAAAATAATCCAGTGGGTGGGAGTTAGATGGTAGGATGGGAAGTGGGCAGAGAAGAGATTACACCAGATTGGCCATGAGTCACTTAACTGTTGAAGCTGAGTGCCGGGTCCATGGGGGTTCTTTAGACTAATCTACTTTTCTATTTTCTATAAGTTTACATTTTTCCTTAATAAAAAGTGTTTACACACATAACACACATACAACTCCCATCTCTGTCAGCATGAGAAAAAAGTTGAGGAAACTAGAATTATTTCACTGGAGAAGGGAAGGCAGTCACTTAATGGCATTAAATTTATGGAGGATTATATAGAGAAGCTGCCAATTGCTTTTTGTCACGGCTACAGTCAGATGAAGAATAATTTAAACAATAATAAAGGAACAAAAATATACCTTAATCATGAAGGCCATTAACCCTAAAATCAATTAGTAGGAGAAGACAGTAAACAAAGTCTTTTGCTACAAACAGAATGAAGCTGAGTTTTTTATACTGATGGCCAAGCAGTAGGACATTAATGCTTATAAGTTAACCAAATATTCTCTTGGGCCAAAGAAGGTAGGTGAATCTTGATCTGAACCTTAGGCAGTCACATTGACTAGGCTGAAAATAAGCAAGGAAGAATGTGTTTGGGCAAGTGGCAAGCATCTATGCCACAGGTCTGAACCGTAGCTCACATTTATTGTCAGAACTAGCTATTAGCAAGTCCAACAATTACATTTCCATTCTCAGCTAAAACCACACCAATTCTCTGCAATGATGCTGAGACAAGGTTCTCGTGGTAGCCAGCCTTCAAAACGGCCCCCAAGGACCCTTGTCTTCCAGTATTTATACCCTCGTGTGGTCCCCAACAAGAAACAGAGCTGACCTGTGCTACCAACAGGATATTTCATGTGACTTGTGAGGCGAGAGCATCAGAGACATCATGGCTTCCTCTTCTCTTCTTCTTGGGCCACATTTTCTGAGGGAAGTCAGCTGCCATGTTGTGAGGACACCAAGAAACCCTACAGAGAGAACCATGTGGCAAAGAAGTAAGGCCTCTGGCCGACAATTAGCACCAACCTGCTAGACATGGGATGAGTCCCCTTAGAAGCAGAGGATCCTCAGCCATAATCAAGCCCTCAGATGACTGCAGCCTGGCCTTTGGGGAACTCCAGGCCACAGCCACCACTGCACAGCTCCCACATTCCTGTCCTGCAGAAACTACAAGATAATAGTAAGGTGACCAGACGTCCCGGTTTTGGCGGGACAGTCCCAGTTTTTAACAATTTGTTCCGCGGCGTTTTTAAAAAGTCCCGATTTTTGGAAAGAATGCACGACAAGCTAGGGAACGGCGGGAGATAGACCAAATTTTTCATCAAGAACCTCCCACCCCACCCCCACCCCCCACCCCCGGTCAATGGTGTCCCGCTTTACCAATGTTAAAATCTGGTCACCTTACTGATAACTAATATAGTTATAGTTGAAAGTTTAGAGTCTTTTTTACATGACCAGAAAAATGGTTTAATGTAAATAAGTATGTTCCCTCTATTAGAATTTCTCAGAAATAACAATGCGATGAACTTCTCACGTGGTCTCAGGATACACATGCCAAACTCTTACAGGAGAGGGCGCCATTTCCTACTTTCTACAGCAGGAATGGAAATTTAGGGGAAGTAACAACAGTGGGTACTCTCCAAGTGACCTCCTTGAATATCTTAATAGAATTGATATAGGGTTTTTTAAAAATCAGTTTAAGCAAATGTCAGTTTTTCTGATTTTGAAAGCATCACCTTGGATCACAAAGTAGCATTACATTGTCACTTGTTAGTGTCACCTGAGCATTATTTGTATTAGAGCTTCTCTGATTATTGCCAACATTCATTGCAAAGCACTAATACTCATTTGTCCTTAGCGTGTTTATGTGATGTGCAACCCAGCATTCCAAAAATCTCCCACCAGCCCCTTCCCAGCTTCCCACGGTAGCAGCTGAGTCAGGGCCCATCTCAGAGTCTCCAGGGAGAAAGGTGTTTCTGACCTTTCAATAAATGACAACCCTGATGTTTTGTCTCTGAAATTTGATCTGTAGTGTAGCCAATTTTCCCTCTACTTCTGCCACAAATAAAGTTAGAGTTCCTGGCATAACCACAACATCTACATGGCTGCAGTAGCAATGGCTCCCAACTATCATCTCCTGGGCTTGGCGGCTACAGAGGGACCTGTTTTTCTCATCCAGCTGATTCTGCAATGTGGTTTTAGACATCCTTTCTGAAGATTCTCCTTGAGTATTATTTCTTCACAGTTCTCACAAGAGTTTTGTGAGCCACTATGTACATTTCAAGGAATTCCTTATCTGCCCCAGTAGCTACAGTCAGCTTCCATTGCTTGCAATAAAGAATGCTGATGGATTCACCTCATTCAAGAGACTCTACTGAGCTGGTCCAATTTCCAGGGAGCTCTGCCCTCGGCCCAGAAAGCATCAGACTCTCACCACAAAGAATCGGTCTTGATAGACTGGATTTGCCAGTTTGGGTTTAAATTACAGACTTACCCCAAGTCACAAAGGCTAATTGTGGTGCATCTTTCTAGATCACTTGATTCCCTAGACCTGGAGGGTCCTGGATGTGACAATTCTGCATTACTTGCCTTAGGGGCGGGGGGACACTTTAGTACTATATTGAGGCATGCTAACTCCTTCCTTTCCCAGCAGTTCAGAAATAGATTTGTGGGGAAAGCCGGGATGGCTCAGCGGGTTAAGCGCTCGCTTTGAAGTCCCAAGGACCGAGGATCGAATCCCGGCTCCGGCCCAGGCGGACCCACGTGCTTAACTGGGGTGTGCTTCTTTAATGTGGTGAGGCCCCCAGTCCAGTTCAAAAACAAACAAACAAACAAACAGAAATAGATCTGTGGAGATAAAAGTGGCTCAGATATTCTAATTTTAGTTAACTTCAAGTTTCAAAGTTTATATAATAATGCTACATTCCTCCTATCTTGATTTGGAGCCTAATTATATGAACATCATATGTTTTAACATTTACCTTTCTCTAGCCAAAACAATTTGGTTACACTTGAATAATATTTTAGATGTTTTATAGGCTATGTGTCCAGTTGAGACATTTCTCTTTCGAGGTTACAAGCTTACCAGGGTTGTTTCTTATGGATCGTCACACTGAAGGAATGTGAGTTGAAAAACTCCCATCCTTACTCATTTATAACAACTTATGATTGCGAAATGGAAGTTCAGAGGCTATTTCTGAAGAATTTGTGTTTTAGCCTTTGTAACAGTTAGTCCCAACCCTGCTTATCACTGTCCTTGGATGATGGACACATTGGATCTCAGTTGGATCAGCCATTTCCCCTCACCTTACTCATGGCATGATGCTTCTGAGCCAGTCTATGCCATGATTGGACCAGTGAGAGCAATGAGAGAAGACTGAGGAGAAATAAAGGACTCTACGTGTATAAGATACCCCCTGGGTTGCACATACTTCTGGAACTCCATTTTGCTTGCCTCAATAAAGACTCCCTCCCTTGTACCTATTGAAAGATAATGGACAAATTGAAATTGGTTCTGACGGTTCCATCTTTGAGCAAACAAAGGCATTATTGCTTCAAATAATGGTTAGGCAAGAACTTCCAGGAAGCCATTTTTAAAAATTGGCTGAGCGGATGCCAGGATGGCTCAGCGGGTTGAGTGCTCACTTTGCAGCCCCAGGGTCCGAGGATTGAATCCTGGCGCCGGCTTGTGCAGAACCATATGCTGAACTGGGGTATATCCCCAGTTTAGTTCTTGCTGGGGCCAATGCAGGAGGCCACTGGCCTGGTTCTTGCCCTGCACAGCCCCGTGCCCACCAGTGGAATGAAACTTATTGAAAACTAATGACGTACAACTATGGAGACTACTCTAGGCCCTCCCACTGCTCTCTGTCTCACCATCAAAAAAAAAAAAAATTGGCTGGGAAAATGGCAGGCAAAAACTAAATAAGAAGTTTCTTATTCTTACGAGCTCATGAAGTAAAATTTTATTATAAACTGTTTTTTATTAGTTTCAAAAATTCTAGGTAAGGAAGTTCCTATGGAAAACTCCAGGTTTGGTTATTAAAAACTAGAATGGGAGGGGTCAGAGAAAGTTTTATCTACAGAGTGGTATCTTTGAGGGAGTATGCATGGAAAGCCCAGATTTCACTTGTTATATGCAAGTTCTTATTTTAGTGGGCTGTAGCAGACAATGCTTCTAATTCTTGCCTTCCTCAAGCTTCTTCTCTTAGCTTCTGTGACCTCTTGCTATGCTGATTTCCTCCAACCTCCCTAACTCTTCTTCCTCTGTGTTCTTTCCTCAGCAGGAACCTGTCTTCTAATGCCTGCCCTTTAAATATGGGTATTCTCTATTGCCGTACATGGCCAGCTTAGGCAACTGCATCTACTGTGATGAGTTCACCTACACACTACGATTCCAATTCCCATGTCTATTTCCCCAACCTTGACCTGTAACCTGAGATCCCTTAGTCATATCAGTACTGGTTTATCTTTACTCTCCTAGAATACAGACCTAGAACTTCTTGTGACATGCCAGTGTTTCGCATAGCCCAGTTATTTGCCTCTTATATTTACACTTACACTCTCAGGAGGAGAAATAAAATTGCTTGTGGTTTTCACTGCTCTTTCTTTGGACTTGAAGTAGTTATGGGCTGAACTAGTTATGATGTATTTATCGGAAAGTATTGGAACAACTAAATAAAAGAGGTTTAAACTGAATAAGGTCATGTGTTATCTTTTACAGTAAGTGTTGGTTGTTTTGATGTTTCAGCAATGGCATCAAGAACTCAAGACCTTTTTTCTTCACCATGTGTTGGCTCTCACCCCTGATTTGTCCCCTCACAGTCGCCAACCAGATGGCGGCTGCAAATCCAGGCCTCACATCCTTGGACCATCTGTGGCGAAATTATAGAGTTGGTCAATTTCTCCAGATAGACTAAACTACCTAAAATTATTCATTATTATAATAATTCAGTGAAGAATTAGGTCACTGAAATGTATCAGACTGGCCACCCCAAGAATTGCTTACGTAGTAGTGCTTTGGGGGAAATAAAAATTGACTAGGTTGAGGGAAGCTTCTAGAATTACCTTAGGCTTAGATTTGTATTTACTCCAGGGATAGATGCTTAAACATAGCATTCCCTCTCTATGAAGACTGTCAGGAGAAATTTCTGTGTGGGCTTCATATTGAGAAGAGTCCTGATTGGCCTCAGCAATCATCTCATGGAGACTGAGTTGCCTGGCTGTTGTGTCCTCTCTTTAGCTGCTGGAAGGCCTAGAGTCAAGTCCGCAGATCACGTAAGCCAAAGATACGATTTTACTGCCTGTCATAAACTTGAATACCTACAGCAGTAGTTATGTCCCAACTGTTTAACAACAGGTACAACATAGGTACTGATCAAAATGGGCAACTGTTGTAAACAGTGAGCATCAGCCTACTTCTGTGTTCTATGGCCAAGCAGCTAGTGTAGACAGGCAGAAAAGAGTGAGAATGTGCGGGAGGAAGGAAAAAAATCCCAACTTATTTTGTTTTGCTCACATCTGATAGAGATATAAGTTCAGAGAAATAGTCCATGATGATAAATGGGACTGACACGCTACATCAGTATTGGGAAGGCAATAGGGGATGGAGGAACCTGTGGTTAATTGGAAAGCCCAGGCCCTCTTAAGCAGGGTGACTGCTGGGGATGCCAGGATAGCAGTGAAAGTTCTTGCCTCCCATATGGAAGGTCCACAGTTTGATTCCGGCCCAGCATGGCCCCACAACCACCTGTTTTGGAATGAAACCACGTCACAACTAATGATGTACAACTATGAAGACTGCTATGGGCCCTCCCCTCTTCTCCCTCTCCCTGTCTCTCTCTTTTTCTCTTTCACACACACACACACACACACACACACACACACCCCTTCTCTCAAAAACAAAATAAATCTTAAATAAAGGGGTGGGACACCCTCCCATCTGGGAGGACCCCAGTTCATTTCTCGCCCCCCACCCCCACCCCTGGCTTGACCCCTGGCTTGAGGGGGCGTGCCCCCCATGGGGGAGGCCCCTGGCCAGGTTCCCAACCTGCATGCCCTGCCCCCACACCTGTGTGGAATAAAAACCATGTTGAAAACTGATAATGTACAACTATGGAGACTGCTCTGGGCCCTCCCCCTTCTCTCTGTCTCTCTCTGTGTCTCTG